>MJUT01052658.1:210690-224590 GCA_002080005.1 Gigantidas platifrons | reverse complement strand
TTATAACAAACTCAGTGAAAGCCATGACAGTTATAACAAACTCAGTGAAAGCCATGACAGTTATAACAAACTGAGTGAACGCCATGACAGTTATAACATACTGAGTGAAAGTCATGCCAGTTATAACAAACTCAGTGAAAGCCATGACAGTTATAACAAACTCAGTGAAAGCCATGACAGTTATAACAAACTCAGTGAAAGCCATGACAGTTATAACAAACTCAGTGAAAGCCATGACAGTTATAACAAACTCAGTGAAAGCCATGAGAGTTATAACAAAGTGACAGGCGAAACCATCATTGTTCGGTGTGTATCCGGAAACGTGGTGCCCGATGTTGGGTATCGGATTATGAACACCCAAACGTGGCTTTAATCTTGTAGACAGAATGCAGTGAACTAAATAACTCATACGCTGAGTAACAAATGAATTGACGATAGTAACACTCTATTGTGCTGTAATATTGTTTAAATATACATCTAATATAATCAGATCAGAAATACACTTATACCTATGTACCGATCTAAGTGGATTTTTACACTTAGAATATCTCTTAAACTATATATTTACTCCGACTAAATGACATTAAAATAAGGTTTCTGACAAAACCGTCGTCATGTGGAAAAATAGATGGGATTTAAAGTACAAATAACTGAGAATCAGAATGATTAATAGGAACATGGGAATATCCGACATTGATTACCTAACAAACTTTACTGCATGACGTAAAACGGATCAAAACGGTTGTATAGCATGTAATAGTGAAAGAAACATATATGTTCTGTCGGTAGGAAATTAAAATAAATTTTGCAAGAATAAACAACGCAATCAAAGCTTGTCTTAGAATATCAATGGTAGGATCACAAGAGTGTTTATATCATTAAGTACGTTCATATCTTTTGTTAAATTATAGAGTAACAAAGATTGTCTTAACATCTTGATGGCTCCCCTTTCATTAATGTAGTTTATTTATATATTTACTTAAAGTTTAATGGTGATTCCGGATTGTGTTTCTTTAGCTGATGATCCCTTTGAAAATATGTTTTTCTCATTATAAATCAAATATGTAACATCAATATAAACAAAAGGTTTAATTCGTGCTCCTGTATAGCTACTATTGGGTAGAATTGCTTTTAAACGTTGGGAGTGGCTGTCGATATACAAAATAACGGCAATTCTGAAGATCGAGACAGACATTATCACTAGTATTGCAGTGAGTCCAATAGGATGACCTGGGATACTAGTAATAATGTATGTCGAGATCTTCAAATTTGACGTTTTTGTTTTTATCAGTATAAAACGTCATAATCATTATGATAATGCGACATCACACTGACCGATCTTTTCCAGTATCAGTCACTAACTTTATATTGACAATATAACTCGGTGAGATCAAAGGAAATATATCCAATTTTCCGAATGTACAATTTAATATTCTTGTGGTTCAAGAATATTTTCATCGCGATAGTGCTTCGACAATATACACAAACAACGGTTAGCTAAGGAGCTTAAGATATCAAACATAATTCACGGCTTAGAAGCGATTAAACCAAAAATGAAACTCGCAAAGGAGTACTATTATAGCAATCTCAATTATTCCCTGGAAAATGTCTTTATTTGACATTTCTTCAGGTTTCATCTGAAATTAACATTATGTGACATTTATATCTCTTGTCAGTAGTATCAAGCCTGAAGCTTATATCTTCCTCCTACATTTGGGAGCCAAGAGATAACACATTACGGTCTGTTGCAGTTGACAACATTGGAAAATCTTACTTTCACTTTTGATTTCATATAACATCAGGTGTTTCCTTTCAAATGAAACAAATGTTGTATTTAAAAATTTATAAAAAAAATCTGTAGGTTTCTGCTGATATCCAGCCCACCCCTCAGTAATTTCTTTTTATGTTTATAGTCTAAAAATGTGTGGTCTGGTTTTGTATTTTAGGCACGATTTTATCATACATCATGTTGTCTGGTTCCCTGTTTTAGTGTTATTACACCTTTTCCATAATACAGTTAACGTAACAGAAAAGAAATAATTACCAGGCATTATAATCTTACATATCTCTTTATTGTTATAGGATACATTTCATGTCATTTTATTCCATTGATAGATGTGGTATTAATGTTTAAGAGAACTTTTCCCTAACTCATCTTTCATTCTGCATCAATTATGTAAGATTAATTCCGGACTTATCGCTAACTTAATGTTGGTGTACTTTGTCTTATCTTTTCTGTCAGTTCAAGTTCTATCAATCACATCTATGTAAGAATTAACCCACTACTCTATATGGTAACCACTCGGTCCATGTTTAATAAAAGTTACATTGCTGATACCAAAATACCACACGTATCGGAACAGTTTCAAAATCCAATAGAAAATAATAGAATGCTTTGATATGATATGATATGATATACATAATTTCAGTATTTTGTATATATCTTATTTTCCTCATTGTTTGTACATATCGACGAAGATCCAATTGTCAGACCTCATCTACGGTGTAATGGTAATTATGCTGTCCTCTTTTACGAAGATTGTAGATTTTATCCTCGGTAGGATCAAGCCAAATATCATTAAATTATTATGTGCTGCTTCTCCACAAAGCACGCACCATTCTGTAGTACAGCAAATACTGGTTTGTTCAGAGTCGAGATAATATGTTCATGTGGTGTGACATGTAAACATTTGGACGGTTGTTTTATTGAGATAGCAATACAAACGTCCAGCTCAGCATTTTGGTATAGTGCAAAGAAGATATAGTCACCATCATCCTCTTATATTTTTTCATTAAACATGATATAATTGGACAATTGCTTAATTAGTCGTTCACACATTAAAATTCTCAGTCTCTATTTTTTTTTCGTACAGAAACATACCCTATAGTTGACATAGAGTTGTTGTACTTTTTTGGAAAAAAACAAAAACTACCATACCGTTAGAACTGTTTCCAGTATCTAATATCTAAAAAAAGGAAAATCGTAAAAAACAGAGGACAAATGGACATTCACATTACATATCCTCTCACTCCCCAAAAACAGAGGACAAATGGACATTCACATTACATATCCTCTCACTCCCCAAAAACAGAGGACAAATGGACATTCACATTACATATCCTCTCACTCCCCAAAAACAGAGGACAAATGGACATTCACATTACATATCCTCTCACTCCCCAAAAACAGAGGACAAATGGACATTCACATTACATATCCTCTCACTCCCCAAAAACAGAGGACAAATGGACATTCACATTGCATATCCTCTCACTCCCCAAAAACAGAGGACAAATGGACATTCACATTACATATCCTCTCACTCCCCAAAAACAGAGGACAAATGGACATTCACATTACATATCCTCTCACTCCCCAAAAACAGAGGACAAATGGACATTCACATTACATATCCTCTCACTCCCCCATGCTTGGTACACTAATATGATGGACCCAAACCTCACATCTTAGTGAAGTGATGAGGTCATTCCAGTGTTTTCCAAATATGAGTAAAATGGAAACCTTGCATAGTTGGGTGAGCAACATTGTAACACCGAGACCCAATCTTGAACTTTATCTATAACTCTTCGTGACATACATTGTCATATGTAGGTTCTATAATAGTGAGCCGATGGCTATTACCTTCATGATATTTTAAAACGCGATAATATGCCTGTATTGTCAATGAAAAACCATCTCCTATGCTTCCGAAATCCCACATTAATTCACCGCACCACATACTGTTCGTCGCCAATTTCTTTGTACGTACAATTCATTAAGCCCTTGCTATGCCACTGAACGTTATATCTATTTTTCAGCAGAAATTAAACTTTGTACTTCTATGTGGTCTACAGGTATCTCCGACGAAAAAAGGTCCACTCGATCGTTCAATGGCGCTGGTTACGTCATTTATCAACCGGTGTCATAAAGCATATGCAGTTTACTTGTTTTTCGTACCAAAATTATAATATTTTCCTTCGTCTATTTCCATAAATCTAGATTATGTCGTATAAAAGTGGGAAAAAAATGCTACCGGTCTACAGGGTCAAAATAGGTGATCCTCTATTTGTTTTGCCCGACTATAGTAGGTAAATATAGGTACAAAGGATATTCATCATTATTATATTTTTTTATAGATGTAAATCCACAAAATAGTCTACTTTGTTTGGTTTTAATGGATCATTTCTTTGTCATTTTGAACCATTAAAATTAATACACAGATTGAAAATGAAAACGTTTCCAATACCATGCACAACGTCAGTACATTCGTCTTCTAGCTGCGGAAAGGTAGTTATTATGGTCATAAAACACCATAAGGTCAACTGCTCCACAGCTAATTGGTCTCTTTGACTTGATGTTTTAAGCATTCATTACGACCCATTGGGGATGGTTGGTTGGATTATTGTTCCTCAATGTTTTACTTTTCATTTTTATTCCTATAGTATATATACAGTCCGACAAAAGTTAAGCACCACCTGATTTGTTTCAATAATATCTTTTCTAATAATGAACTTATTTCAAATCGGTTTGCTGTTTTCGTTACCTGTACACACATACTTTTTACCTGTGAAACAGGTTATTGATCGATTTTTATTTATGTGTATATGACAGGGTGTGTAAAGTGCCACGTGTACTTTTCAACATTTGTGTTTGCGAACGAAAGCTGATTTTTTTGTGTAGAGTTTTAAGTTTCATTGTCTATTGGTTTGGTATGGTGCGGCGAAAATTAACCATGCCAGAAAGGTGGCAAGCTGTTGGCATGCATAACGGTGGGTTTAGCCATAGAAGGGTGGCAGACCACTTCAGGGTTAACCATTCCATCATTGTACGACTGATGCAGCGTTTTCGTCAAACGGGGATATGCTACTGATCGTCCACGTGCAGGTAGACCTCGCAATACGACGCCGAGAGAGGACCGGCTCATATGCAGACGGGCTCGGCAACGGCCGTTCAGTACAGCTGGTGCACTTCGTGGTAATTTAGCGTTTGGAGGCCACATTAGCACACGCACTGTAATCAGACGCCTACACCAACAGGGATTGCGAGCGCGGCGACCCATAAAACGTCCGCAGTTGACATTACATCATCGCCATGCTCGATTTGACTGGTCACATGATCATTTGGGATGGACTTTGCACATGGAGACGGGTCCACTGGTCTGATGAAAGTCGTTTTTTGTTACGCCCTACCGACGGTCGTGCAAGGGTTTGGCGTCAACGAAACACTTCATTTCATGACAACCACATTTTGGGCACAACTGCTTTTGGGGGTGGGGGTGTAACTGTCTGGGTTGTTTTTCCTTTGACTGTAAGTAGGACTTGTACGTTCTTGTTGGTAATCTGCCAGGCCAAAAATACCGTGACAATGTGCTCGCTCCACGCGTAGTCCCCCATTTCGACAATCATTCGTTGGCTGACAGGCCAATGTTCACGGACGACAACGCTAGGCCACATAGAGCCCGAATTGTACAACATTTTTTTACAGCAAGAGGCTGTTCAGACAATTCCATGGCCTGACATGAACCCTATAGAGCATGTATGGGACTTTATTGGCCGAAAAATTAACCAACGCAATCCAAAATGTCAAAATATTGACGAATTAAGAACTGCTATCTTACAGGAGTGGCAACAGTTCCCCCAAGAACGGCTTAGGCGTCTTGTGCGAAGCATGACGAGGCGTGTTACAGAACTTCACAATAAACGCGGTGGATATACTCGTTATTGATTTTTATGCCTTACACATACGCACAATAGATGCATTTAAAGTTCTTAAAATCTGAAGACTACATTTTAATGCAATGTTAAAAACTTCCATCAAAGACAAACTGGTTTTACGTTTTTCCAGCGCATGTTTTGAACCCCATTTTTGCCACTTCATAGTCACGTCTTTCATGATGATAAATACTTCGTAGATTGGTAATTTTAGAGCCCTTGGTGTAGTCTTTTAAGAAGTGTAAGAAAAATGGTGATATCTATTTTATTGTTTTAACAGTATTGATGTAAACAAAATATATCGATAAAAATATAGGGTGGTGCTTAACTTTTGTCGGAGTGTATAGTTTACACTAAATGTCTTAAAAGTACTAAAATTAAATCCCCACATACCACAATATGATTTCAAATATTTATCAAATGGATATTTTTCTAATTAAAAATTTAGTACAACTTAAGAACACATGTGACAACTCCTCTGGGTTTCTAATTTAGTACCAGCCTCTTCCGCGATTAATAAAACGTCTTATTTAAAAACAATATAAAATAAATTGGCTGAAAACGGGAGCAGTAGAAAGAATCCCAATAGAGTTGACTTTTTTCTATTTTTTTTCTTTCAACGTGTAGAAGGAATCCCAATAGAGTTGACTTTTTTCTATTTTTTTTTTCTTTCAAAGTGCTATAAAGTATCGTTGGCCAAAGAGATATGAAAAGGTACATTCTCGCTAACATAATATATATTACTGAACTTAACAGGGGAATAACTGACGTAGATACAAAGTCTTTATACATATGATTAAAATATCAGTAAATATTATATTTATGATACCTAATAAATTCAAGAAGAATGGATTAAGATAAACTAAAAACGTCATAAAATTTATATGAAATTGTAAAAATAGAAAATTAATGAACAACTTGTATGGTCTCGTAAGGTGTTTTCGATAGTAAGGAGTTTTCGATCGCTATTTTTATTTGCACCTGCAAGTCACGCACGTCTACGCTTCCGGTATATATTTCAGAAAGTGAAAGTACATTGTAAACAGAAGATCCAAAACAATAAATATCTACCAACAATGCCTTCCAAAAAAGTAAGTACTCTTTTCATCATAACCCTGCATATTTCCATCCATTTTGTTATAACTTTTAATCTGCATAAAGTATATTGATTATATTTAACTCTGGTAACTTGAATCTCCCCCAGCTATGTCGTCTGCAGAGTAATCTGCGCCATATTGGTCTGTGGGTAAAATTCTGATCATGTGACCGTGACAGAAGTTAACATTTTTGAGGCTCTAAAGGAGTTCTCTTCTTATGGATTTATATAAATTTTGTAGTTGTAATTTTAAATGTCTTTTTCACCTTTGAAAGTTGTGGAAACTCGGAGAGGCTCTACCGGGTGTACATTATCATAATTATTAATATTTACTATTTTTTATAAATGAATAATAAATTTGACATGTTTATCAATAATTTGATTTTGATTTTTGATGGTGGAAGAAGCCGGAGTACCCGGAGAGAACCACCGACCATGGGCAAGCAACTGGTAAACTTGCGGCTGCGAGTTTATCAAAGCTATATGCTAACAAAGGTTATTTATAATCAAATTTATACATGATACGTTATCATCTAGAGCCTCAATATCTCTGTGTAATACGGCATCAAAAGTTATCGAATTCTCCTGGCGTCCTTGTGTACTATACAAATCGTGTGACACTCAGAAAAATATGGATTGTAAACAAACAAAGAAATACATCGGGGATTTATACGTAATTCTAACATGACGTTCTTCATTGGCTATATAAATAATACAATGATAAAACTCACGATATATTTTAATTCGCTCATGCATATTGACGAACAAATTACAAACATCATTCCCTATTGAATTTATGTATTCATACAGCACTGTGGTGCATAACAAACATAAAAATGCACGTATTGTTTTTACCTATATTTTTCCGGAATAAATACTTAAAAACAACCATCAATGGACTTTGACTTTTGAAATTTAACATCCTCCGGTGAAGTCGTTTACAAGGAACGCTGATGACATTAAAACACATGGTTACCGATTTATTTTACGATTTTGTGAGCATTTTATTGGTTTAAGTTGCTAAATTCAAAATGCCATTAAATTGGAAAATATCAGTAACTTCATAGCATCACAGTCTATTTATACATAAAAGAAAAACAACTGTAAACATGAAGGTTAGTGAATTTTGTTATGAAATGCATTTCCATTACTGACTTCCACTTAAAAAATAGGTTAGATTTTTCCTACTAGAATCGAAATAATTCATGGAAGCCAGAGTTTGTATCACGTTTTAACATGGGTAACATTATTTTCGTTGCATTTTACGCAAATAATGTTACCCATGTTAAAACTGTATACAAACTCTGGCTTCCATGAATTATTTCTTAAATATTAAATGTCGAATTGACAGTTAATGCACCTGAGATAGACTTTAATGAATATCAAATACACAGGGGGAAAAATTACAACTTTTTTTTATTAACCTATCGAAAATACCTAACACCACCATATTGTTTCCCCCGACGTTCGCCGTGAGCTTATCATAATAATTCCACCTTATACCAGAATGCTGTCTTCTGATTAGTTGATGAAAGGGTTTTTTTTTTTGGTTTTTTTTACCAATTCTTCGTTTTTTTTTCAGCTTTTCCACCATTGCCGGGCTATTTGCTTAACAATATCCCGGTACTATAGGAAAATATCCCACTCGAGGCGAAATCCCTTCTTTAAATAGTTTATGACGTCAACGGATGTTATTCGAATTACTCGGGTTTCTTCTTTCAACCAACGCTAAAGTAAAGAAAATGACGACAGTGTCACCTGTTATGTTTGAAATCGTTGAAATGTATATATTTCAAATTCATTTGCATTATTTTTTAGCGTGTTGTATGTTAAAGCAAAACCGTGATTTATTTTATTTTTGAATTTGTTCCAGAATTTATGCACTAGTCACTTCTTTGAAAAGATTTATCCTGTTTTCGTAGATTGATTTTAAGTCTCAGTTGAATGTGAAATGATCGAAGTGGTCTGAAGTTCTGAACCTGCTTGCATGCCACTGTTTTACTTGCTGTTAAATATTCGGCGGAATTAAACAAATATATCCTGTTAGTGAGGGTTATTTGCGAAAAAATACCGGTTTCGAGGACAGTCAAATGTCCCTCGCCGCTAAAGCGGCTCGGGATATTTGCCTCTCCTCTCAACCGGTATTATTCGCAAATAACCCTCACTAACAGGATATATTTGTATATAACTGGTGTTCCAACGTGAGTGGGAAACGACCCTCTCCTGCTATAGCATGTGGATAATATTGCTTCTATCTGATAAATCTAATATGCATGAAATACTTTCATAGATATGGTGCTATTAATTATAGGTATATCAACATTACCAAATACAAATCATATTATTATATTTTAATCTATATGATAGATTTTGATTGGATTAAATTACTCATGTGATAATAAAATAATTGAGATGTTTTGCCAAAATGTGTGCTGCCGGGAAACAACCCTATTGTTCCCCACCGAACAACCCAATTTTCCCCCACAAGTGAGATAACCTATAAAACATTGGCAAACATTTGCGCTGCCGGGAAACAACCCTATTGTTCCCCGCCGAACAACACCTATTATTATACCTTACATATATATATGTATTATAAGACAATTCAAATGTTTTTCGAAATTTCCTATCGAGGGAGACAACTTCCGGTTAGGGGTGAGACAATACAATTGTCCACCGGTGGACAATTCTATTGTCTCATGCCTGACCGGAAATTGCGCCGGAATCGATCTGGATATTACAAACAGGAAGCTAATTTGTCGCCTGCTGGCCGGGAGAAAACAGTTTGAAACATGTCAAGCGAAGGCAGCTTTGGTCGACTTTCCGATGCAGAAATGGAAAAAATGATATCCGAGGATCATTCACCCCGTATATCACAAACACAGTGTAGTGAACTTCACTATTAATATGTCAAATTAGCAAAAATATCAAGAACACTTCACATGCCTACTATAAATTGTGACTTTGTTCACTTTATTTCCTTGTTATTGTTACAAGCAAGGTTAAAATGAAAGAAAGACACACATTTACTTTGTTTTTATTTAGACATGCCAAAATTATTCTTATATGTAGTTTCGGTATAATAAAACAATTGTTGCCATCATACGAGGTGAACATCCAAATTGTTTTCCCTCGCAGTGTTGTCTTCCCTCGGACAAAAGCCCTCGGGAAGACAACCCACCTCGGGTAAGCAATTTGAATGTTCACCTCGTATGAAGGCAACAATTGTATATTGTTCCCCGCCGAACAACCCAATTTCCCCCACAAGGGATATAGCCTATAAAACATTGGCAAAGATATAATAAAACAATTACGGCCCTCTGTGTAGGGAAACATCCAGATTTGTCAACCCTCGGGGGGTTGTTTTCCCCCTCAGGTTGACAAATCTGGATGTTTCCCTACACAGAGGGCCGTAATTGTATATTGCTTTTAGTTTTGAAAAATTTATTATTTTAATTAAGTTAATGATTGTTCAATCCTATTGTATATATTACATATAAGAATCAGATCGACGTCCAGCCTCTAATCGACTTCCAATCCTCATGCAAATCCACGTCCGATCTCTACGTCACAGACATATGTAGCTCAGATCTATGTCCTTTTTCAAATTCTCAAATCTATGGCCGTGTCTTACTTTTTCAAATCGACGTCAATGACATCACTGACGTATGACCTAACCTTAATTCACCCTAACTCTAACCAATAAATTGGCCATAGTTCTGAGAATCTGGAAATGGGACGCCGATTTGAGAATAGCCATGATTTGAGACAATGACGTCAGAGCATGTCGATTTAAGAGGAGTGACGCCACTTTGAGTCCAAGTTACGCCAATTTGAGTCAGGAATCTGATCTGATCTATCATATACTTGACAATAAAATATGTTTAACAAATGAAGTAAATGGTGTGTTCTGTGTGTCATTTTCTAACCTACTTGTAATTCTAATTATGTAACATCTATGTGATATTTGGCTTATATTAAATGTCGATGAATAATAAATACCACCATTCAACATTTGACAACAACATATTCCACGCGTGACAATATAATGATTATCTGTATCTCTGAGTCAATAGCACGCCTGGTTTATGTTGTAAAATACAAATGGCATTGTTCAATAAACAAGTCCATTCGTTCACGACACTCGTCCCGTGTTGTCAATTCTATCTCGGAGATTCGATCGAATAACCGGTTGCGTTAAACTAACAAATGGCTCACATGTAAACACTGACGTGAAAGACTCGACCCAAGAGAATTCCTAACGTAATTTATAAAACATGCTAATTTGTGTAGGAAATACTTCAACCCATTTCTGCTTTTTCCCATTGAAACTTATCTACATTTGATTGAAGTAGATCTGCCATATGCTGTTATTATAAATATATAAATATATACATTGTACATTGATATCATATGGGTTTCTGTAAATTTATAATAAATCTTTTACATGTTATTTTCAATTTACAGCCAAGAATTCTATTTATACAAATTACCATGTGTTTTCATTAACCTGTTTAAAGTATTATGCTATTCAGACCTTTGTAAAAGGACTAGATGTTAATACAATGGATCCACATTTAATTATAGATAATCAGAATCAACGTTAATATCATTGTCAATATATATTTTTTTATGTCTGAACTATATTGAATGAATGTTTGGGGAGGGGGGTGGGGGGGGGGGTTGTTGTTATGATGGGTGCCTTTGTGGTCATAATTTATAACTCTTTTGAAAGTGTTAAACCATTTTAGAAGGATAATTTCCCTTTATGAATAATAACATCACAAAATCGATGAGGATGCCAGTAAAATTGACAACTGAAACCCTACAGGTCATCTTAGAATACCATGATGTCAATTAATGCATTATTTACCACATTCTAACTGACATTAAATCATAAACCATGGTAAATGGCTGATATACAAAGACAACCAAGTCTGAATCTGACGTTTTACAAGCTCAATCGACAGAATATACTGCTATGTCTAAGTTTGAACAAATTTATTCTCTTCATTTGCATATTTAGGATAAAGCTAAAAGATATAACTAAAAGCCATTCATTACGCTTAACTGTATTTGTTGTATGGTTTTTTGCTGTGACATAACATCCATTAATGCTACAAGTTATCACTATTAATCTATTTAATTTGTCTTGCTATCAAGAACCAAACATGAAATGGGTAGGATGGTTTCCTGAATACGTGTTGCACTTTTAGTTTATAACTAATCAACGGCGGTCGGCCGGGGCGATACTCTTGTCTGGCATGCTGCAGTTTCAAAATTCTACTGGTACAAAAAATTAGTATCAAAATGTTATATCTGTCCCTTGTTTCATCGCATTTATTTTTGTTAGACTGCAAAGATAAATTCCCATTATTCAAGTTAAACACTTTTTTTGCAGAAGCTTACATAGAATAAGAGCGAAGTAAGTCAGATATTTACCAGCTACTTCGAGACATATGTGGTACTAATTAAATGACTTAACCGCATGTTCAATACAAAGCTATTCGACTGTATTTATTAATGGCATAGTCGAAGTAACGTCAGTTGCAAAAATGTATGTAGTGATGATGCAGATAACTGAACATAACATTACAACGTTAATAGCCAACAGTTTCGACCGCCACATGTGCTATTAATACAATACAAGAACTATTTTAAGCGCTTTTTTTCCATTTCAATAAATCATCCTTGTTTATAAAAGCTTGTAATTAGAAATATGTAATATATGTATGTGTATATTGCTACCGGATAATACTGATCGTGAACAGTCATGAAAAAATAAGTTATAATAATAGATGTTTAGATGCTGTCACAGCCACACCCAGTGTGCAATGGTTAGGGTGCGAAACGTCAATGGTTAATTTTCATAGGACGTTTTTATTGCAGAGAAACCAGTTTAGGTTTTAACTCGGTTTTTCAAACTTTTTATTTATTGTCCAAACTGGTTTTGAACCAGTTTTAAACCTGAACCGGTTTTTTTATTTATCGGCGCTAACTGAAACTAGTTTCCAAAACTCATCAAACCACCTCTGGGTGTGGTTTCGGCGGTTTGACATTTGTTCAAAATGGCGACCGCTGAAGTTTTGATTTTGGAGTGCAACATTTGTCTCGAACAGTTTGATTATTTAGAGCAATTTAATTACCATCCATGCTGTACCAGTGATAATAATTTATGTTCAACTGATTTAATGAGCCCTTTTTGACTGCAAAAGTCTACATGAAGGGTTAGACGCTGCGCACAGTATTGGCGCACTCTATGTAATGTACGTAATTTTCC
Source organism: Gigantidas platifrons (assembly GCA_002080005.1). Lineage (NCBI taxonomy): Eukaryota > Metazoa > Mollusca > Bivalvia > Mytilida > Modiolidae > Gigantidas > Gigantidas platifrons. The sequence goes on along the minus strand of MJUT01052658.1, from coordinate 211,502 downwards.
TCGTAAAATGTATTATAATTTTGAAATAAATGCATACTGATAAGACATTTTGTATCTTATAGGACAGTGTTACATAATTATACCTTTTTAAATAATAATACAATTAGATTAAATTAAATCAAAACCCTTACAAAGTAATCTCCGGCAAAAAAATTGTGTGTAACTTGTAACATGGAAAACGAGGACTATCTAGTAATTTGAATCGGAAAATCTTATTTTTGTGCGGAAATTTGCGGAAATTGCAATGCGAAATCTCCGCACAAATCGCTATGACGTCTTACTACGTTTTCGGCAGTTTTTTCAAATATGGCAGCCAGCGGATGAAGCGAAATGTTCCAAAGATGTTGTAACAAGATATTATTAAACGGAAAAATATATTCACAATGAATTCTTTGGAAAGAAAATTTAAATAATGTAGATACAATTTTAAAAAAAATCATATATTCAAAATGTGCTTTTAATAGCGTTTAAAAATACAAAAAATATATGGTTTGAAAGTAAAATTTTCATGGAGGATTTTAACCTTTTGCTTGTCTAGTCCGTTTTGTTACCGTGTGCTAAATGCGCGTAAATGACAGGTTTTCTAAAATATGTCGCAAATTCGAACGTTAATGTAAATAAATTATGTATATTATTCTTTGAATAATATATTCTTTTCGAAATATGCATTTGATAGAGTTTCTCAAATAGAAAGAATTTTTAATAAATAATAACAGACAAAGAAATGAAAAGAAAATCGAAATGTCTAGTCTGTTTTGTTACCCGGCAATCTTGTAACGTTTTTCCGTGATTTTCAACGTTACGTTTTTTTT
>MJUT01052658.1:198897-210676 GCA_002080005.1 Gigantidas platifrons | reverse complement strand
ACGGTTATTACTTGACACTATAGATTACAACCCTTTAAAACTAAAGTTACTTAAACGAGTTCCAGCAATTGTACCAGCACTTTCAATTATATACATTTGTTCAGAGATCGATATTGACGATAATGGAGTGGTCAATTTGAATGAGTCATTGCATGGTCGAATTCTGCGCTTAGATTAGTTCACGATTAAAATGTAATGTTGACGATGTTCTTTTTTTTTTATATCCGTTCGTTTATATTGAACTTCAAACTTTAAATTAGCACACTAAGGAAACTCAACACATAAAAACAATTATTTAGATTGCAAAATTAATTTACTCGCAGAAGCAAGCACAAAAGACAAGAAAAAAAAAAATTACGAGAGTTAAAAAAATTTAAGAGTGAAAACAAATATGCAAACATTAACACTTGCAATATCGTATACTTGACGTTCTGGCGATGCATAGTTTTTAACGTTACAAACGTTGTCCCAATACTGTGCGCAACGTCTTAAAAGATTGCTGTCTTGTAAATTTGTCTGACGCAAGCATGAAACTTCTAAAAAAATGTAACTGATTGTAATGCTATTTTGGGAAAAAATCTATATATTGCATTAAAATATTGATCACATACAAGTCAGCCATTTTTATTTGTATGTATAAAACCATCTATTTATTACAAAAGACAAACCAATGAACTAGTTTCAAACCAGTTTCGAACCAGTTTCTAAACCGGAAAACCAAACTCAAACTGGTTTCTTTGCAATAAAAACGCCCATAGATAAAACCATAGACTATGAAATTGGTATTTGCTTCTTATCAACTAACTATTCATCATTATGGAGTAAACATTTATTCGCTCATATCTTGATGTTTTCCGACTATTTTGTTCAATTAGCTAGCATTTTAAATCTAAATCAGCATTTTGTCTTATACATACCAACATCACTATCATCTCATCAAAAGTAACTTGTTCTCACCAAGATGTAGCTGAAAAAAAAATACTCGTTTTGTTTTATCCACAATCATCATCTCCATGAATTCAAAGGTAATCTGGATTTTGCCATGTAGAGTCTTTGCTAGAAACATACTTGCAAGATTCGATTCTTTCAATATTAAATTTCTGAAATAAATTATGCATTCAGAAATGTATATTATAGGAAATGAATGTCGTTTCAGTGTTCGTTTTCTGTGGCATGTTCATCAGTATGGTATTGTTTTGATAATATACGACAAAGACTCTGTTAAGGATATTAATGAACGAATATACAAAATGGTTAAAAATCAAATACACGATATAATTACTTAATATCTGGTGGTCAGCTTTTCTCATTTTATAGTTGAAGCGCAGTGGAAGAGGGCCCAGTCATCCATATGTTAATTCCAAGAAATTTATACTATTGTATTATTATCAATTCATACAATAATATACATGTCCTGAAATAAACTGCTACTGACAGATAACATGTTCTTGTTTGTGACGACTTTCCCGGTCTTTTTTTATTCTACAACATTTTAAGAATTACAATAGAAGTTGCTTTAATTGTGGAACAAACAGATAATATGTGGTAACGGTTTATTATAAGTCATTTAATGATTCTGGAAGGCATCCATACAGCGAACAATAAATATAAAGAAAAGTTTGAAGATAACAAAAGGTGTAAACAGAGGCATAAATTGAAGTATAACAGACAATGCACTGGCCAATATCAAAAGGACAAACAATCATCCACACAGAAAACAAAACTAAATTTCGAGCAACAAAACTCCGGAAGGGTAAGCAGTTCTTGCTCCACTAGTGATACCCGCTATATCAATGTTAAACGACACGAACACCATACCTTGGAAATCGTCTTGGACACCAGTATACATAAATAAATACAAATAATATGTATAATTCATGAACCTGCCAGAAACAAATGGGAGTAAAGACTACCAAAACATTGTTTTTACGCAGAAATCGCAGCGGGCATCAAAACACGGAACTAAAAAACATGAAAACATGTAATTTCACGAAGTGAACAACACAAACTCCACTAATACATGTATAAACATGATTTGATAATATACAATGACAACACTGTGGTGAAATTTATAAATAGATGATGTCCTTTCTCTAAATAATTCTAGGTTTGGTGATTTCGTTGACCACATCTATCACATTGAGCTTGAAATAAAGGATACCACGGACACATATAGGTCTGTTTTAGCTCATACCTTGACCTACACATCGAAACTGACTGTGAGGGGCAGTTAAGACCGTACCTTTACGACAAAAAAGATGATTTCAATTTTCCCATTGTGAAATTTCCTTTTATATGTAGCAACATTACAGCAGCACTTGCATATGGAGTATATATTTCTCCGTTGATACGATATTCCAGAGCTTCTGGTTCCTACCAGGATTTCCTTGATAGAGGGTTACTGCTAACAAGGAAGCTAAGTTGCGTTGAAGTCATCACTTCGAAAGTATTACGGTCGCCACCATCACTTGGTTGACCGTTATGGCATATCTGTATCACAAAGGACTACGGATATGTTCCACTTGTCGTAAACACTTCCCGGTCCTTTCCTCACTCGTGACTTATCACTGGGTTTGTAACTAGATTAACACGACGGGTGCCACTAGTGGAGCAGAAACTGCTTACCCTTCCGAAGCACATGAGTTCACCGCCGGTACGGTTTTTAGTGGGGTTCGTGTTATTAGATCTTTAGTGGTATGTGTATGTTTTGTAGACCGTTGTTTGTCCTTTTGTCCTTTTTCGTTTGGTCATTGTATTGTATCTTCTTCTTCTTCTTCTTCTTCTTCTGCGATATACGGTTTCTGATTACCCCTTTGGTATCGTCAAACTCTTCTTATGGATCACAGAGCAGCAGTATTGCTATTGCTTGATATTTTATTTTAAACACATGGAGATGGATCTAGTATTGCTCTGAATATGTATTATGTTTTGTGGTGTGTTTCATTTATCTGGATGTATTTCAATATGTGTACCAAGAAAGTTTTTTTAACAGATTGTAAGCAGACAAACAACTCAACCAACCATGTTGATATTACACAGCACATAGCAGGAGTATAATAAGCTACGCAGTGAATGGCGGAACTTATGACAGCACGTGATGCTGCGTGATGATACATAGCTGGTCGGTATTTTGTATAGTACATACTATATTTGTAGCTATAAGACATAGTAAATAATATATTTCTGTGCTAACGTAATTACGTAAATGACGGTAAATTACTACAGATGTATAATTAATGACGAACAGCATGAAACAAAGAGTACATACGATCAATATAGAAAAGGGCAATGTCCCGTTATGGTTTTCTTTTGTCTAAACAAAATGGATAACATTACCACACCCCCTCCAAATGTCATCAATAATGCAAAGTAGCAATATGACATGATATACATTCATTGAAGTGAAGTTTAATAATAAAATATTTTCACGACACGATATAGCTGAAATGTTGCTACACATGGCGTTAAACACCAATCAATATTGAAATGAATTATTCTACTGACTTGTTTTTTTAAGTTCATATTATTTCAATTTTAAATCAAATACAAAAAACATTAAAAAACAATAATGGTGTAACATTGATTATTTTCCTTAAACTATTTAAAATAATAAATAAATGATACAATTTTATCGTATACAATTGCTGGAATTTTATCTAAACTGATTAATTTTCAACAATATTTGTCGATAACGTCATCATTAAAAAAAAAAAGATGCCGTCCTATTATGTCGCCATTATTATTAATTAAAAGTCTTCAGATCTATATAATTTGCAGCATTTCCAATAATTCAAAATAACAACAACAACTAAATACATTTTAGTTAGGTTGTGTGACGTTGAGAAAGATATCAATCTTCTATGGATCAATTCTAAAGATGATTAAAGGTAAATACTAGACGCTTGCAAAATAAAACCATTGTTTCCATGGAAACAGTGGTAAAAAGTCAATTAAATTAAATGTAATTGATATACCTGGATATAAAATTTGAAATTACTTATTAATTATAATTTAGACTTGTTTTGTAGTGTATATGAGAGGTTTCAAATATGACATTGATTGGGTAATTTCGAATCTGCTTCGATGTATTATATAATGCACGCACATTAATACCGACTTCTTTGTAGTACAATGTTTATTTCTATTTGTATATTTCTTATTAACAGAAAAAAAGACCCAATCTGCCATTATGATATTATGTGTGACAAAGTTTGTAGTCGCTGTGTCTAAGCAGCGGATGTAGGACGTGATGTTGCGTGATATGATATAGCTGATGTTGGTCGACGGTGACATTTAGCTTGAATATACCCTACATGTAATATTTCGTGATATAGTAATAAATAACTTACCACTATAAATTATGAGAGTTGCCACCTTCACACAGAATAAAGAAAGAAGAACTATGAGCAATTCCCTTATGACATGAGTTATTTTAATACTGTCCGTAATTATCATTCAAATCATGCAAACTTTCGGCAATGTGCTATACCAAGATGGCGGCTAAGATAGCTTCCAAAATGTGAATTGAAACCCTTATGCACTGCATTATATCAATACGTTATTCACGTCTTTTTACAAATTACTGGTAATTAATTCACTTGGTGAATATCAACTAATTATTATGGAATAGTCATTACCAAATTCCATTGTAATGTTTGTGGGGAGATTTGTACATTCTAATATGAAAACCCTTCATTCGCTATGAACAATGACCGACATATTACAGGACAAATCGTTCTCATCGTTCCCGAGTGATTTCATGAACTTACACAGTACCTGGTACATATCTACATTCAAATGTTCTTGTTGTTTTTTTTAGATATTCATTTTGGCCGGGGAGGTGAATACCCTAATACAGCAGCCATTAATTGACATCCACTTTTGTAAATTATTGAAGTACGGTGACGTCTTTTCTACGGAATGATGTTTGTCCTTGACACCTGGTTACTATTTTTGTTGACGATATTTTCTAGCAATTTATTTGGTTTAACTGCTAGAGATCAAATTGCCATAAAACTGGAAAATATCAGTAATTTAATTAGGGATACATATTTGTCAATAGAGAGAGAGACTGAAAAAAACAACTGTAAACATAAATTATATATTTGTTATACTTCACAATATAAAACATTATACTATTATGGAAGAGACATGTTTTTGCTTCTGTGCATCTTAGAATGTTTAATAGATATCCCTGTATTATCCGAGAAGATGTAGATCTGCTGATTAAGCAACTGGAAGAGCCGTTCTACTTTCACGGGGAACAATTATGTGATTGCAAATCTACAATTATCGTAATTGTAAGAAATAATCTGAATGTACACAAAACTCAAAAGAGCAGTAAGAAGACCAGATGTATATGGTTCTGAAGCCATAGAAACCGCATGGAACACTACGTTGCATAGTCATAGAACATAATCTATATAAAATAGTGTATAAATCTTTCGACAGGGTTGTCGGCTAGTTATGAGGGATGCATAAAAAAAACGCCATTAAGATGAGACTAAACGAGTTTACAAACAATAAAAGCGTGTATGTAATAAGATGGGATTGGATCAACAAATGTTACTTTCCGCAAACGACCACATTCGACAAGGTGTTACAGATAGATGCCGTACTTCTGGACTTCTCAAATTCCTTCGATGACGTTCCCCACCGCCGTCTTCTCCTGAAACTCCACCACTCTGGAGTGAGAAGTAATACTCTGTCCTGGATTGCAGACTTTCCCTCCGGTCGCTCCCAAGAAGTAGTCCTCGAAGGTAAACACTCTGCACAATGTAAAGTGACTTCAGGCGTCCCCCAAGACACCGTCCTTGGACCCTGCTCTTTCTCGTTTACATAAACGACATGCCACCTTGTGTCACATCGAGGCCAAGACTATTTGCGGACGACTGCCTCCTATATAGGCCCATCAAAACTGAAGCTGATGCCACCAAGATCTAGGAGGTCATTGATGCCCTGCAAAACTGGGAAAGAACCTGGCAGATGTCATTTAATCCTGACAAGTGTGAGGTACTACGCATCACCAACAAGCGTAATAAGATCATGGCAAATTAGTATATCCACGGCCAACAACTATGGCAAATTAGTATATCCACGGCCAACAACTTCAAATCGTCGTCATCGCCAAATACCTCGGCCTTACCATCTCCAAAAATCTCTCGCGGAACAATCACGTAAACAACATCACGAAGAAGGCAAATTCCAGCCTAGCCTTCCTTCGACGCAACATCTGAAACTGCCCACAGAGAGATAAGACACAGGCCTACAACACATTCGTACGACCATCACTTGAATATGCCTCTACTGTGTGGGATCCACATACTCAGGCCACCATCAATAAAGTAGAGAGCATCCAACGCAGAGCTGTCAGATTCGTCACCAACAACTACGACCCTAGAGCCAGTGTTACAACACTGCTACAAGACCTCAACTGGCCCACCCTACAACACAGACGCCAACTAGCCAAACACATCATGATGTACCGCATTACCTACCATCTCATCGAAATACCATCTATTACCTATCTCATTCCATCCAGATCAGGTACCAGAGGACACAACATCCAATATCTACAACCTTCAACCAGAGAGCTAGCATATCAATACTCCTTCTTCCCTAGCACCATCAGACTCTGGAACAACCTACCACAGACCCTAGTCAGCTCAGGCTCCACTGACATCTTCCGTCATAGCCTGACAAACACCAGCTAGCACCATCAGACTCTGGAACAACCTACCACAGACCCTAGTCAGCTCAGGCTCCACTGACATCTTCCGTCATAGCCTGACAAACACCAGCTAGCACCATCAGACTCTGGAACAACCTACCACAGACCCTAGTCAGCTCAGGCTCCACTGACATCTTCCGTCATAGCCTGACAAACACCAGCTAGCACCATCAGACTCTGGAACAACCTACCACAGACCCTAGTCAGCTCAGGCTCCACTGACATCTTCCGTCATAACCTGACAAACACCAGCTAGCACCATCAGACTCTGGAACAACCTACCACAGACCCTAGTCAGCTCAGGCTCCACTGACATCTTCCGTCATAGCCTGACAAACACCAGCTAGCACCATCAGACTCTGGAACAACCTACCACAGACCCTAGTCAGCTCAGGCTCCACTGACATCTTCTGTCATAGCCTGACAAACACCAGCTAGCACCATCAGACTCTGGAACAACCTACCACAGACCCTAGTCAGCTCAGGCTCCACTGACATCTTCCGTCATAGCCTGACAAACACCAGCCTTCCATAATATCCACTTCTTTATTTTTAATTGTACATTTCTGGAAAGTTTTTTTTAATTGTAAATAGAAAGTTGCTGACCTGACCACATGTATAGTTTTTCAATGCAATAATACTCTGGAAAGAGGGATGCATTTATTGAAAGAAGAAGAAAAATTAAAAAGTGCCACAAATTTGATTTTACACACAAAGAACATGACATTCTCAAAATATGATACACTCATTAGCACCCCATTATTGGCACGGCAATAATATATGTATATGCCCTTTGATTCCATCATCGGGTGTTGTATTTGCATTGTCAAAACAAGTCCATATTTAAAATAATGACCTCCCCGACGAAAGCTATAACATTATATAAACAATCTGTTTGTATTATCTCTCAAATGTCATTCTGTGATCAAGGTGTTTTATTGTTATTATCATCATCAGATGGATCAAGACAAGCTACTAATGTAAGTGAATATTTGGGTTTTTTTTGTATGTTGAGGGCATTCAAGTATTATATCTAAATCTTGGAAAAACTACCAAAGAGTTTTATTTTAATACATGCATACATGTAGCAAATCACTTGAAATCAGATTGAACAATAAAGCTATCACCATGGCAGATTTTGAGTTAACTTGTCATGTGTAATGTCTGTAGATAATTGTTTGTCCTTGTTTACTTTTCCTTTTGGCCATTGTCTTGTCTATCATTATTCGATTTACAGCTTCTGATAACCCCTTTGGTATCTACAAACCTACAATGAGTGTATATTTTAAAATGACATCATAACTATGCATGTGCATTAAAAACTTAACACATTCACACAAAGAATAAAGTAAAACAATCATTTCGAAGACCGACAGTTTCCAAATTATAATAATTACAATTTCACTGTTCTCATGATGTTATCAAACGAACATTCATAGACATTAGTATTAAACTATTAGACGAAACATCCCGATAATATATTTCAAGTAAAAGAACCCTATGATCTCTCGCCTAGACAGTTCCACTCAACTTACTTATTTGGAAAAAATAAGGTGAGACCGTGCGTCAAAATTGAATAGACAAATATAGATAACCCTTACACACGTATACATGACTACTGACTTCGCTGTATTGGTACAGACTATTTAATAAAAACTCATAGGCTAAGCTAGTGTTATGATGTTATTGATATTTAACATTATTCATAATGACCCAGTGATTGTAGAGATGATTGAAATGAGAATGATTGTGGACGACGGATGACATTAAAACGACGGGTGCCACTAGTGGATCAGGAACTGCCAACCCTTCCGAACCACCTGAGTACACCCCTGACTCGATCTTTAGTTTTATGAGTATGTTTTGTAGATTGTTGTTTGTCTTTTTGTACTTTTTCTTTTGGCAATGATGTTGTCTGTTCTTCATCGATATACGGATTCTGATTACCCCTTTGGTATCTTCAAACTCTTCTTCTAGCAGCAAACCTTCATGTACCGTGTGGTCAGGTAAGCAGAAAACGAGAGAAAGTCATTATGAATGTCTTTGGTTGATTGGTTTGGTTTTATGGTGTTGAACGCCACTTTCAATAATATTTCAGTTAAATCGTGGCGGTCACTTTTATTGGTGGAGGACGTGGAGAAAACCACCGACCTGCCACAAGTCAGTGCCAAACTTTTTCACATAATATTGTACACCTCGCCCTGAACGGGAGTCGAACCCACAACATCAGTGGTGATAGGCACCGATTGCATTGGTAGTTGTCAATCCAACTACCATACGACCATGGCCATGACGGTCCCTGAATGTCTTTGAAAATGGTTTAGAAATAGCAATATCAAATAGGAAAATTATTTGATTGATAGATATAAACCTCAAAACCCTTGAAAGACTAGGTTTTGACACATTTCTGGGAAGCATTTACTGGCCTTATCTATTACTTTGTATAATAAAGGATGTCATTCTCACTCTTTATTTACTTACTTGGTAACCTTGTTGTCGTCTTGATTTTTCAAGAGATAACGATCACGTGACGCTAAGCAATAATCAATGACGTAGACTGTATTAATAACATTTATCCTATAATATACTAAGTAGTTAATTTACTCTTAATCAATAATTACCAATGTAACACTTATTTTTATTAGTGGGGTAATTATACTTACCTTAATGACAGGAAACAATTAGGAAATACAATCCCAGAGGGTCAAGATTCCATTAAGATATATCATAAACATCTTTTTTGATCTTATGGGAGTATTACCCCCTATCCTTTTTTTCTAAATACAAATGTGTACAATTTTATATATCATTTTTATATAGGTTTCACATGAATTTTTAATTATGTGACATTCATATTTAATGGAAGTTGCACCCAAACTCAAACTTACCTCCTTATTTCATCATACATTTAGTAGAAGTTGCAAACCTTCCAAAATACTGCTTTCACATTCTTAAAACTTTATTTTTCAAAACTAATTTGAAGTAGCCACTAATCACACAATTAACATGGGTCCTTTCTAAAGAGAACCTTAAACAATAATAGTTAACAAATTCACCAATCACAACGACGAACCATCCGTCTGGCTAAAGCCAAAGACACCAAGAAAGGCAACGACTTAAATATGTTAATACGATTACAACTTGTACCTCCATAACCAGTATAAAATGGATATGCCCACAAAATTTTGTCCTATGACCAACCACCAATGACCACTCCCAACAAACCTTTGCTCAACAGGACATGCTGCAAGTTGTCCTTTACGCGCAAGGAGAGTGGTATTCTTCAATACACGTGGCATCCATTTGCGTCCGGTTGTATGGGAAAATGTGTATTTGATCCCCCCAAAACCACTAGTGGACGTTCCTTTGCGAGGTATCGTTCTGCGAAACGTAGATTTAGGCTCAGTTTTCATATTTCGGGTCTCCTCTTGCATTTTAACTAGAAAACGGAAACTTATATGGTTATATAATGTCTTATTGACTTCATAAACAGAAAATATAATTACCTCACATACAAATACCTTTGACATAAAGTATCTATGACAACATAGAATACTTTTACAGTGTAAATATGTTTCTAGCATCGGTGCTTTACAGAAACCAGCAATATATGTTTATAAAAGTAGAGACAATTCTGGATCCTCTAGGTATGTCTATCATGTCATATGTGATGACAACTGGGTATTATCAATGCATAAATCAGTCATTATCGCGCTAATTCAGTCGACCAAATGATTTGGGAACAGTATTTGAGACTCAAACTTTAATCAATTTGGCAAGACTTAAATTGAAACTCGAACGGTACGAAAAGATAGAGCATAACCTTATCAAAATGATGTCCTTAATTTGATTTAAGTAGAATTTGATAACAAATATAATATTGGTCATGCTGAGTAGGTGTATTCTGTCATTTTAATCAAATTGCGTTATTAGATCAACTGGATTATATGATATGCTTTTATCGTTATTATTTCCTGGGTCTTATTATAAATTATCTGGATGGAATTTCAAAATTTAATGGGAAACCGAAAATTCATCACATCTTGTTTTATCGACTTTTTTAAAGTGGACATTAACATGTTATATTTGATGGCCATATCATAAATTGATCGCCTGGTTCATAAATATGTCGCCTGCCTCATATATTAGTAATTGTCTTCAAATAAGAGAATATTCTATGGGTACATGAGTCTAGTAGGGTCTTATGTTGTGTCCAGTTAATATTTGTATACAGAAAAAGGGAATAATCAACTGGTTAATTTGAGGAAACGCCTGTGTATGGAAATAGCACCAACACATCACATGGTCGCGCGTTACGTATGGAACTTGACAAAATCTAATTTAGTGAGAACGAAGCGTTTCTGGAATGACATCTATCGTGTACTCTCAAAGTCCTGGAATGACATCTATCGTGTACTCTCAAAGTCGAAAGATTAATAAGCTAACTAAGTGCAAATAGTTGAGGACTAAGACAACCATAGGACCTATACAAGACGAACATCAACTAGGGATGTAAAATGCAAGCCGTGTATACAAGACGGAAGAGATTGTTCGAGCGACGAGATAATATTGATACTATAAGGCAACGTAATACAAGCAGTGGTACAATACAATAAACGCTTGAACACCACGAACTGCCTTAAACAAGGACATGCTATTTGTTATGAAAAGAAAGCTTAACCACTCGCTTCGCGTGTACTATCTTGTAGATGTATTATGATCCTGGCAAATTATAACTCATTGTAGTAACTCTTAATAAATAAAGTCGTCTTTGGTAGTCCATCACAAGGCAAGCTGTCCCAATCATAACTCCTTTCATGTAGTAATCACAAGGTGATCCACAGAGGTATTCCAGTACTATATTGGTCTACCTTCCTGTCTATGTCATCCACAGAGGTATTCCAGTACTATATTGGTCTACCTTCCTGTCTATGTCATCCACAGAGGTATTCCAGTACTATATTGGTCTACCTTCCTGTCTATGTCATCCACAGAGGTATTCCAGTACTATATTGGTCTACCTTCCTGTCTATGTCATCCACAGAGGTA
>MJUT01052658.1:173008-198294 GCA_002080005.1 Gigantidas platifrons | reverse complement strand
AAGCAGGTAGTCGGACGGCTGACTCGATGATTACAAAAGTTTCAAGTCCCATAACATTACGTGTGATTTAGCTATTTGTCTATTTATACTATCGATATCACACAATAATCAATTCAATTTGATTAATTAGGTCAAATCCCTGTTGGGTTCGTCTCCTAATATATTGGTAGGTCAATGAAAGTCAAAGTAATATCAGATTATGAGATACCATGTTATCATCGTTATTCCTCAAAGGTAAAAGTTCAATTAGAGCGAGCAGTACAAACAGTCACAAACATACAATCAAAATGCAATTAATTATAGACAATCGAATAATTGGAACTATGACTCCATTAGTAAGAAATGATATAGATGTAAATGAACATGAGAGATTATCCAGTGTTACACTTGTTACGTTACCTATTGTGAAGTCCTCATTTTCAAAGTCGACGTGTTGTAAATTTGGGGGCGGGCCCGTCGTGGTCGTGATCGTATGGTAGCTGGATTTAAGATTACCGATTAAACCAGTGCATTTACACTAGAGTCGTGAGTTCGAATCGCGATCATGGCGAGGTGTACTCGATACAACATTATGTGATAATTAGTCAATGACTTGCGACAGGTCGGTGGTTTTCTCCGGTGTCCTCCACCAATAAACTGACTGTCACAATAAATTAAATATTGTGTAAAGTGGCTTTAAACACCAGAACCCTAATCCTAAATTCAGGGCAAAGGGGTATGGTCTAATTATTATATTGGAAATATTGCAGAAAGCAAGGACACAAAATCCTGTAATTTTCTATTACTTCGTGACTATCTTTCAGTTTATTCAGTTGTTATTCCTAAACAAATAATTTATTTGACGGATGTATTCCCCTGTTTAGAAAATCTTGATAATTGAAACATGTATGGAATAGCATATCAACTGGCACACGTAAACTCTATATACGTCTTGGGAGGACTGATATAATACCACTTAGAAATAGAAGAAAAAACAAATACAATAGAAAAATGAGGGAAAAAAACACCGATCGAAACGTTTAGAATTTAATTCTAATAGAGCTACATTCAAGACTAAAATCAAAGTATGAAGCAGAGCTGTTGGTATGTGTTATGTCTACAGAGCTGTTGGTATGTGTTATGTCTATAGAGCTGTTGGTATGTGTTATGTCTACAGAGCTGTTTGTATGTGTTATGTCTACAGAGCTGTTGGTATGTGTTATGTCTACAGAGCTGTTGGTATGTGTTATGTCTACAGACCTGTTGGTATGTGTTATGTCTACAGAGCTGTTAGTATGTGTTATGTCTATAGAGCTGTTGGTATGTGTTATGTCTATAGAGCTGTTGGTATGTGTTATGTCTACAGAGCTGTTGGTATGTGTTATGTCTATAGAGCTGTTGGTATGTGTTATGTCTATAGAGCTGTTGGTATGTGTTATGTCTATAGAGCTGTTGGTATGTGTTATGTCTATAGAGCTGTTGGTATGTGTTATGTCTATATAATTAAGTACAATTGAATATGTATAGACAAACTCAGTAATATCCAAGACTGCAGAGACTTTGTTAGGAAATGGACAATCCGGATGCAAATATAAAACACACAACATTGTACATTTAACCGTAGAACAACAATTCGAGTTCACTAGGAAATAATACATGCAAATTGATCACTAAAACTGAAGTTGTGAAATGACAAAACACAAGTTAACGGTCGAAATAAACGGCGCAGCTTTTCGATCTAAAAGAGTTATATTTGTAAAATTAGAAGCCCTTAGGTAAACTATGTCTCATAAAGGTACAGATGTTTTTCGACAGGTATTGATGCACCGTTTATTCGTATTGAAATGTCAACAATTTGTTGAAAAAAAATATTCGATGAATATGTTTCGATCACCATTGTGCATATATGTTCATCAATGTACATATTACCAGGAAATGTGGTTTTTTTTTAAATACAATATAGTTTCTCTCTACCCAAAACTAAATAACTCTAACTGCATATACCGTATTATCTGAAAATGTGGGTGATCGGGATAATATGTTTTGTCATAAGTCCTCTAATTTGGCTAACAGTGGATAATGGTAAAATATATTTTGTTAGTTTTCTAATTTTTGACAAACACCAAATGCTGAGGGTTGAAGGTGCCACAAGGTACCAGGGGAAACATCTCAACAATTCATTAATCATAAAGATATTGAGAGCATGCATGTAAAAAAATGCGGTCAACAGTTCGAAAGTTGTTGACTGCACCGGTCAACAGTTAAAATAATTAACCGTTATCGTATTTGAAGTAATGTCAAACAAACAAACAGACAGAATGTTATTTGTGTTTAAACATATAATGGCATGTATAATAAACTATTTGTTTCCAATAAAGGTTGTTTTAATTAAAATCTAGAGGTGTTAAATTTCGACCAAAATAAAATAAATCGATGCTTTGGAATGTTTACTTAATATCTTCCTATAACTTATCAGAAATCAAGCTTGTATCACGAGATATCTGTATCATGTAATCAGACAAAGATGTGGAATTCAACTGAAATTAACACGCGTTTTCTTGAAGATAATTAAGACATTAAAATTTTGTTTTATAATCGTTTGACTGCGCATTCCTGATGAAAGATATTCCCAAATATTGCAGAATAATCATGCAAAATATTTGTGACCTGAAGACCATTAATCTTATAAATACTTGAAATTGGTCGAATGGTTAAATTCAATATCACGTCCTAGATTTAGACATTTCTGATGTTATCTAAAAAAAATAAATACCAGAACGGTAATAGATACAGAAATTTCGCACTTAAAGGATGGGAAATGTACTGTACGTGTTATCAGAAGTTTTGTTTTGATCAAAAGAGTTGTACGACTCAATAGGGAGCATATTCCTTTCGAAGCATTAACAGATTCCGTTATTCATCAAAACTAATAAGTCACACTAATACAACTAATCATCTTACTTTGAGAAAGGTTAAGACCACTTCATTCATTTTGACCTTAATCTTGTTGTCATGCTAACTCTGTGACTTTTAAGATAAACAGAAAAAAAAAC
This sequence comes from Gigantidas platifrons, assembly GCA_002080005.1. Classification (NCBI taxonomy): domain Eukaryota; kingdom Metazoa; phylum Mollusca; class Bivalvia; order Mytilida; family Modiolidae; genus Gigantidas; species Gigantidas platifrons. The sequence goes on along the minus strand of MJUT01052658.1, from coordinate 195,262 downwards.
ATAAGGCAAAAAAATTGATTTCCTCCTGCGACTTCTTCAGGTCCTTAAACCCTTGTGAACATTAAATTGATCAAAATTCAATAATAAATGATAAACACCTACGACTTTCACAGTTGAACTTCTCATCATCTGACCTTGAAAATGGTAAAATGTTCAATGTGAGGGTCATGTTCTCGATTTTGGCCTTAAACGTGTTATCATCATAACAATTGAACTGTAAGAGATACATGAACAAAATATATTGGTAGATGTTTGGGACATCTTATGTCTTCTACTTCAGTGCCTCATTTAAGGGTGTGACTCCCTTCAACAGCTATTGGTCATATCTTAACAACAGCAAGTGGCAGATTTTGAATTCCCACAATGGCAGTCAAACTTACGTCATATATTTAGACCTGAAACTTGTGATCACAACTATACAGATACAGTACTATAGAAACAATTAGAAACGCCTTATTTCCTAAACGAGCTGCTTCTTTTCTTTCAAAAGTACTGTATCTAAATTGTACAATAATGATGTTATAATCTTTCAAATTTTAAAAGTCGTGAGAACAGTTTTGTTTGTGAACGAGTTTACCTTTTTTTTTTTCCTATTGCAACATTGATCAAATTATTTACCTCGTTCATAAAAAGAAATGCAAAAACATCGGCCTGTAACATCGTCATGCCTCAACTGTCTCTAACATCGGCCTGTAACATCGTCATGCCTCAACTGTCTCTAACAGTGGTTTGTATCTGATGTTAGAGACCGCATTTACAATATCATTGCTGGAGTATTATAGTACAATAACAAATACAAAGATACAGTGATAATAAATATTTTGGACATTACTTTCTTTTTAGTCATTTCAATTGATTTAAAGTTTTTAAATGTTAAAAAGCTTCCATTCTACAGTGTTCATTTGTTATTACTGGTATTACTGCTTCCATTCTACAGTGTTCATTTGTTATTACTGGTATTACTGCTTCCATTCTACAGTGTCCATTTGTTATTACTGGTATTACTGCTTCCATTCTACAGTGTTCATTTGTTATTACTGGTTATTATTGCATCATCTTTCATAGAAATTTACAGTTTGTTAGTTGATTTGTTGAATTTTAAAAGACACGATTTCGCGGCAAACAGTTAGATAATGCCATTATAATCAGCAAGGTGCCATTTTTTTTAAGGGAAGGGTAATATAGCATTCTAATGTCATACTGTTCAAAGCATAATATCTTTTTAGAGTCATGAGTAGAAAAATAATTTTGATTTCTTGAATAATATATCAGAAAATATCACACCTTCATTCCACATGTAATTGTTATTTATTCTCTTGTACTTGAAAAATTAATGTGTTGCAATGTGCAAGACAGAATAAAGACATAAATAACCCATCTGTTACATATCCTATCATTTATTTGTACTGATTATATGTTTCCTGACAATAAAACTGTAAATAGATTTTTGGTTGGGAAAATCTTACTGTTCGTATCTCTATACACGATAAAAAGTGATTTTATTAATATTGATGATATACATCTCATACCACACCTGGTGTTGAAAATTAATGTCACTATATGATGTATAGCTACGCATCCTATACTAAAAAGTAGTCTCTATCATTCCACAAATTATCTAATACGTAATCCATCAAAAGCTGGGCAAATTCGTATGTGTTGCGATCATTTGTAATATATTCTCCCACCACACAATATTTAGTTTGATTTCACAGCTACTTTAATTGAAAAAAAGAAAACGAAAATTGTAAAGACTACCTCTTTATGGTCAAGGTTTTAAATTTTTGCATCGTGGCCAAGGGGACATTGATCATATTGTAGTTTTATTTACATTTACAATAGTGTCTGTCACCTTTAAAGTTCGATTACCGCTTAAGCTGTGATGTACTCGATAATCAGTGTATGTCGCCTTTAAAGTTCGATTCCCGCTTAAGCTGTGATGTACTCCATATCACTTTCTAATTAAGTTGTTTTTGGCTCCGGTTTCATCTAATCATCAAATTGACAACCACGAAATAACTGAAATATTATTAAACTTTCAGTGATATAAAATACAAATAACCATGCCCAAATTTGGATAAGTCAAACGTACCATTGAAATTTGAACTTTTTACTGGATTATATGAGAAGATATAGCTGCGCGTTCTACACTAAAAAGTAGTCTCTATATAATATTCCATAAATTATCTGACACAAATGATAATACGTAATCCGTCAAAGACGGGACAGATTCTTATGTGTTCGGATCATTTGTAATATATTATCCCGCCATACAATAGTTTGATTTATTTCACAGCATGTTTAATTGCAGAAAACAAAAATTGTAACCATTCCTCTTTATGGTCAAGGTTTTTAATTTTTGGCCGCGGGGACATTACTCATATTGTAGTTTTGTTTACATCTACTCATACAATCAGTGTCTGTCACCTTTAAAGTTCGATTACCACTTAAGCTGTGATGTACTCATACAAACACTGTCTGTCGCCTTTAAAGTTCGATTACCACTTAAGCTGTGATGTACTCATACAATCACTGTCTGTCGCCTTTAAAGTTCGATTCCCGCTTAAGCTGTGATGTACTCTATATCACTTTCTAATTAAGTTGTTTTTGGCTCCGGTTTCATCTAACCATAAAACTGACAACCACGAAATAACTGAACAATCATTGAAACTTCAATGATATATAATACAAGTAACCATGCATTAAAATTTGAACTTTTGATTGGATGAAATGAGAAGAAGGCTATGAAAAGGATACTTACTTTTCTATTTTCCTGTAAAAAATAAAATATTGCTATATAGACCCTTTACTGTATTGGTGATACCACCAAAAGGATTGTGAATCTTAACAGAAGATTACTACTGCCAAGGAAGTACATAGCCAATGGTTCCTAATGGCTATATTAAGGTAATATTTTCGAAAGTTCTATTGTTGCTGCACCATGACTTGGTTAACCGTTACGGAATTTATATGTCACAAATCACCACGCATGTGTTCCATTTGTCGTAATCACTATCCCTTCCTTCCCTCATTCGTGACGTGTAACCTGATTTGTATCCAGAGTAACTGGATGAGCGTCACTAGTGGAGCAGGAACTGTTTACCCTTCCGGAACAACATCGTATTTTGGTGTCGTCCATTTACATGTCATTATGTTTTAGTTCCATATTGTGCTGTTTACTACGGCTACCATTTCCGAGTGAAAACGATGTTCGGTTCGTTATTACTCCTATTTGTGTGTAGGGGGACCGGGTGGCTCAGTGAGTTAGGTAGCTGGATTTAACAACTCATACAAGCCTATCACCAATACGGCGTGGGTTCGCGCCCGGCTTTGTAAATTACAAAAAGGGTGCACTCGACTCGCAGCCGCAAGTGATAAAGTTTACCAGTTGCTTGCCCATGGTCGGTGGTTCTCTCCGGCTTCCTCCACCACTAAAACTGGTCGCCATAATATAGCTGAAATATTGTTGAAAGTGGCGTTAAAACACCAAAAATCAATCAATCAATTACCTATTTGTGTGGTAGGGGGCTCATGCTTTATATGTATTTATTTTTGTATACCGGTGTCCAACACGATGTCCATATCACATGATGTTCGTGTCGTTTAACTGTAACATGAGCTGTGTCTGATCACATGATTTCACCCCAGTTGTTAGTGGGGATCGTGTAGTTCTGTGTAGTACGATTGGTTGTCTTCTTTACCATTTTCTTTTGACCATTGTATTTGCCTGTCCTTCTTACGATATGACGTGTTCATTTTCCTATTTAAATTGTATTTGTAGATGTTGTTTTGTATATTTTGCTCATTTTTATACGATAACGAAATATGTTGTCATTGTCATTTCCTGTCTTAAGACATAATGTTTTCTTTTTACAATAATTTATATTTTACATGTCAAGTCCAATGAGAATGGATTTCCTGTTGTTTCCTGCATGAGTTAATTAACATATTTAACCCATCGCTTAGGGTTTTCCAAAGTAAAACGGGTCAAATTGAGCCAAAAGGGACCATCGTCCAAAATGAACACTTTTTAATTTTTATTGTTATTTTAAGACCGATTTTAATGGGTGTTCGTTTTATAGCTTCCTTCCTGCACATTTTAACGTGTGTTGCATCTAATAATGTACAATATTTGTTATCAATGAAAATAAGCCCTTGTCGACTTGCTGCATCCAACGAAGCCTCTTGTTTTAAACGGCGATATACCAACATCCCTTATTTTGTCATGTCAAACAACAAATAAGCGAGGCGTCTACAAACACCTTACGTATTTAACAGTATGTTGGTTTATGGAGTGGTAGAGTGCTTCCGAACGTGAATGAAGGTATGTTAATAGATGATTGCATATCGTCGGATAAAAAGGTAAAAAAAAAAATAATAACACCTGCACATTTATCTTTCATTAAATTGATAGATGTTATTTTTAACACATGGCAGTTTAATGATTTCAATATACAACTAAAAATATATATGATTGTATTAGGTTAGAAATAACTTAGATCTGCCATTTTTATCAATAGACATGTAATCAAAATTAGACGTATGCTGGATCTTTTTGATATTTGCATTTAACGATCGAGTCGCCAGACAAAATATAATAAAAGATCCAAAAGAGATAACTATATTTTAATATGATTGTATTTTCAATACAGGTCGAAATAAGTGTGTTAATGTTCATAGTGTTTGTCTCATTTTTTGGGGGTTCCAGTTTAACACCGACACATTTTATTGAAGTGCCTGTACATTTGTGTGTTCGGATTATCGATGTTGTCCCGTCTTACGATTTTTCTATTGGATATTTGAAATGTTCCGACAGTGTGGTATTTTATATCTTCCATTTTATTTCCGTACCAGTTCAGCTGTTGTATCATTACTACCAGATTTGTTGTGTGATGAAGGTTCGAGCATATATAACAAACTTGTCAGGTGAACCACATCCCCTTTTTTCGTTATTGGTGGGTATCTTCAAACTTTAGCACTAGTGGAGGGTAACGAGGCCAGAACTAATAATATCAGGGCTTATGTGTAGATTACAGAATAATAACATTGATCTTACTTCTTTGTTTAATTCAATAAAACAACATAAATAAATACATGTACATTATTTTTAATATTTTCACTGATTTAAATAAACTCTAGTGAAACCCGAAGTGACAATCAAGAATAAACTTAGTGGTAAGTCTTCCAGGGAAGACATGTGTCGCCTGCGAACTTATTTTCGATATCAAAAATATTGTAAGTTCCGTCAAACAGGAAGTGGACATGCGGCAGATTCGAAACTGTCTTACACGATACAGTTCTCCATACCGATGCTCTGTGCCAAATATCAAGAAGCTGGCCTGTGTGGTTCCTGAGAAAAATGTGACAGAAATTATTGTGACGCCGACGCCAGACGACGGATAGTGATCCTTATATGTCGCCTCTGCGTAACGCAGGCGACACAACAATCGAGAAAAACTGGCAACAATATGGGTACACAAGACATAGGGCGCAGACAAAAACAAAATAAAACACATCGTTTTATAGCAACGCGGACCCCACTAAAACCCGGGGTGGACCCAGGCGCCGGCAAAGGGCAAGACTACTTCAGCTTGTAATCTATATAGTTTACCTTTCACAATTAACATGATATCGATTCTCCTGTTAGTTTGTTGTCCAAATATGTTAATGAAATTCTATTCGATACAAAATCCAAGGGCTTTTTAAAACACTTTACAAATAAAATGAGGTACGATTTCAATGACAATTGAACTTTCAATCGTTTAATAAACAATCGGACATTTGATTTACGGAAACACAATTATTTGTCTACGTTCTAATCTGTTATTTATTACTTTACTCCATTATTTAGAGTACCATAGAGTTAATATAATTAATCAGGCCATGTAACTAACCAACATAAGAACATGTTGCATCATGTCTAGTTTTTCAACTTAAAGCGCATGGAGGCTTTCTCTTTTCGTGCAACGTTGCACAGAAAATCCAGGGTGTTTTTCGTTATTAAGTTTTATATATGTTATGGAATAACATTTGTTTTGCAGTTTGATAAAAAAAACAAAGTTTACGAGAAAAAAGATGATTTCAATTTTCCCATTGTAAATTTTCCATTTATTGTGGCAGCAATATGGAGTATGTCTGTCTCAGTCGATCAGATATCCCAGAGCTTGTGGTTCCAATTATGATGTCCTTGATAGAGGGTTTCTGCTAACAATAAAGCTGCCGAATCAAGGAGTCCTAGTGGATAAGTTGAAGTCATCACTTCGTAAGTTCTACGGTCGCCTCCATTACTTGGTGAACTGTTACGGAATATCTGTGTCACAAATTAACACTGATATCCGTTTGTCGTTATCACAATCTGGTCCATTCATGACTTAACATGGTTTGTAGCCAGAGTAAAACACGACATGTGCCACATGTGGAGCAGGAAATGCCTACCATTCCGGAGTTCATTATCCACTTTTTAGTGGAGTTCGTGTTGTTCGATCTTTTGTTTTCTGCTCAGTGTTTTGTACTTTTGTTTTCTGCTCAGTGTTTTGTACATATTGTTTCTTGGTTCTTTGTCGTTTGGCCATTATTATTATCTGTCCTTCTTAGATATACGGCTTCTGATAAACCGATAAATCATTTGGTATCTTCAAGCTTGTCTTAAGTCAGAATGTTTTATTAGTCATTAAAGCAGTGTGATATGTGTGATATATGCATTTATCCAATGGACGTTTTTAAAACTTATACTTTGCTGACAAGGCTTCTTTTTTTTTAATTTGCAAATGTTTGATGTTGATGAAACATTAGTATTTTATTATAATCTTACATTACTTATTGACATATAAAAGGTACCGTTTCAAATGAATGATTTAGTTTTTATTGTAATACGTATGGCTCGTATTGGTGGTGTATACTAAACTAATTGGTATCATTTGCCCGCAGAAAACATTAGTGGTGTTTTATTAACATTTAGAGTTATAACAGGACTATATGTATAAGAATGATTCATAATATATGTGATAGTTTATGTAAACAGATAAACATATGTTGACAATATCTGTAAACAATTTGTTTCCAATACGATATTATTAGCCGTCTCAAAATTAAACATCTTGTATATAAATCGGGTTTTCAGATATTGGAATAAATTTCATAAACGAGTATTGTTTTCATCGAGAGAATTCATTGATTTACAATCATATACAAATCGACATCAACCATTGCAGGATTATAGTGTTGTTCTGTTAAACGTAGGAAGTGATATCAACATTAAACAGTCGTCCTGGTACTTCTCATATATACTAGTGTTAAATCATATCTTGATAGGGATCGTAAGGATTTCTTCAGTTTGAAGGTCAGTAAAAAAAACTTTTAACATGTTAGTACGTCTATTTTAATTCATAAAATTGTATATTTAATTAATATTAGCACTACTGATGAACAAAACACACGACGTGTCTTCCTTTATATAAAATATAACATTTTATAATCATTTTACATCAACACAGACAGTGTCTAGCTTAATACAAAAATATTTGTGTTTTAGTTAATTATCATTATCTCTGAACATTAATAAACAATTGAAGGTGTCTAGATTAATACAAAAATATATCTTAAGTTTGTTTTAAGTTAATAATAAGTACGAATAGCATTAAATCATATATATAGTGTCAAGTAGTATCTATAATATAAGTGTTTTAGTTAATTATAATTACTGTGGAACATAACACACAAGGCATAGAGCTTAATACAAAAATATAACCTAAGTGTTTCTAGTTAATAATAATTACCGCTTAGAATTAAAACTTATACAGAGTCAATTATTACCTATAATATAAGTGTTTTGAGTTAATTCTAATTACAGAGGAGCATTAACCCACATGATGTCTCCCTTAATACAATTAATTATAATTACCGCTAACATAATCACCCGATGTGTCTATCTCAATACACCAATTTTATTGTGATTTAAGACAGTCACACATTGTTCTCCTTCTACTGCATAACAACAGAGCTCCATGCTCAGGCTAAGTTTATAATGTGGTTCAAATATTTTGAGAAAAAAAAAAAAGAATTACCATTTCTCGACTAACCATATTAAACTCCCCATGGCTTTCAATGTATTAAGATAGAGGAGGGGTTGGTGAATGAAAAATGAGGGGGGAGGGAGTCGATGCCCCCATTACAATTTCAATAAATAGACAGGAAAAAACTTCTTCCTGCCCATCGCCCTCCCATAATATAATAAATGAGACATTTTCCTGTTTTCAATTTTCATTAATACATGTTTTTTTTTGTTTTTTTTTTAACTTTTAATGATCAGACCATTATCTAACTATACATCATACATCAAACTACTCAGCCGCTGTGTACAGAGGAACAGTAGCCTTTATCTATTTCTTTCAGGAGGCATCAAATAAGAAGAAGCAAGAAAATTTCAATAATTGGCCAAATTTGCATTTTTTCTAATGAAAGAAAGATACAATGTACAATTGGTTCTATTCAGCTTCACACGAACTTGGGTTGATATGTAGCTTTCTTTATATTGTATTGATCTATGTCTATATTTTATCTGATCCTTGAATCAAATCTTACATCTTTACAAATTACAACAGCTGCTATAACATCAACGAGAAAGTAATAAGATTAACTGGTTAGAACTTAAAACGTATGGGTGGTTAATTTTTATGAAGATTTCCTTGCCATTCTTTGTTTATAGAATTGAAGTTGATGCGTTTCATGAAGCACTACATCTGGTTATATCTGTTAATTACATTCCTGTTAACTTATTTTTAGTTTTAGAAAATCACGAAATGTCTAACGGCTAGAAATACGTTCATGTTTTATGAATGAACCGAAAGTATATCGATGTTATTACTGGGATAGTTATTGCTAATTATATACTAAAACATTCAGCGCTGATTTCAGCATGTTCCTGGCTAATATTGTAGTCAATGAACTATGCTACAATGGTCAGAGAAGACTCGTTAAATTTCCATTGTATAATTAGAGATAAGATAAGTTTTACTTATTTTAAAGTCGACATGTTAAAACAACAAATACAACACAAGGTATAGTGAGTTTTTGACCGACATTAGTACATGGTTGGAACAAGTGAACAGCAATATGATGACATTATCATTGATTGTAGTTAAACATGTTAAATGTCAAGTGAGGTGTATTTCAGCTACACCCATGACGAGAATCAGTTCTTATACAACACATCATGTAGGTTAAATGTAGCACCGGAATGATCCTATGGGTGGATGTTTGGATTGTGAAAAGTTGAGAGTATAAACAACGGATAGGGTCGGAAAATGTTTGCCTTGCTACAGGCAACCAACGATCGCTCCTCATAAAAAGCCGCTGTGATTTGTCTTTTACATGATACGAAGGTAGCATTTTACACTTGTATACGTACCGCCCTAAGAGCAAGCTGTACATTTGATTAGTCCCGCACAACTACCGAACGTCCCTTTCCGAAGGGGCTGTACTCCGCAGCGAGGAAAATTTGTCCTATTTCAATACCATAGTGTTCTCTCGGGTTTGTCCATCACAAGCACATTTTCCAGTTAATGTTTATGGCAAATTAAAATACATAAATGCATCATTTGGCAATTTCCAGGAAGTATTTTATTAACAGATTATAATTAGAAAAATAAAGCTGCATTATATAAGTGTTAACTGATATCTCGAAACATCACCAACTGTTTCTGTATTTGCACCAAACCAAACCTTTGACAATATCACAGCACATTGTAGTGAGTGTAAGTATACTAGTATACAAACCAAACCTTTGACAATATCACAGCACATCGTAGTGAGTGTAAGTATACTAGTATACAATATGAACCTTTGACAATATCACAGCACATCGTAGTGAGTGTAAGTATACTAGTATACAATATGAACCTTTGACAATATCACAGCACATCGTAGTGAGTGTAAGTATACTAGTATACAAACCAAACCTTTGACAATATCACAGCACATCGTAGTGAGTGTAAGTATACTAGTATACAAAATGAACCTTTCGATTCAAACGACAACCATTTACCATTACAATTACGATAACAAAATCATACCATCTATTTCTTCTTTTTTTTTTCTCGAATCCTATCATATACATTTTGTAAGAACGTGGATTTTCCTATTAGACATGTAACAGGTTTGACGTGACCAACAAGAATACTGGATGATGGGATTTAAGCGGGAAAATAAATGATATACTTCGTTTTTCTTTTAACGTGTTAAACCAATACATGCTGTAGCATGATCTCCGTTAACGAGACTTCATTGCATATACATGTATTGTCAGAATACATTGAATAGTATTAGTGTGTCTTCCCGTCATTGCATATAACCTTCTAGAATGAGGCCGTCTTTTCATATTGCTTCTTAATGACCATTGATTTATTGTCTTAATCACGACGTTTCAAGGGAGATGGTTTTAATTAGTCTATCACCGGACGTGACAATGATGTGAATGCTATCCTCGTATCAAATGGATAAAACAAATTTGCTCTTTATATCACGAAACTGTCTACTAAGAGGCCGCTCTATTCACGTTACTTCTGAATGTATTTTAATGAATTTCCTTCCAATGATAAAAATGGATCCTTGGGAAGACAACCGATTGATGCAAAATATAGGCGTATCTAATAAATTGCTTGAATTTCTGGAGATGAAATAAGTTCAGTAATGAAACTGCGATGTGTGTCAATTACTTCTCCACCGTTTATGAATGAATTACCGTAGATACTCTAATCGAGCGGACATAAGGTATGAAATATACCAATGTTTTAATATCCCACAATAAAGTGAGATCTGATAATGGAAGCTGGATGGATATTTGTAGAAAATGTAGTACTTTTATAAAATAACGACCGGAAGATAAACACGACACGTTCTGTTCTTGCTTGATATATGTCACTTCAGAATATTTTTCATATTTTTTACATCCAACTTACAATCGTTAACATAAGAGTAAAAAGTTACTCAAGTCTGTTATATTCGACTTAAAACAGGAAAATTAATCTGAAGAGCAATAACTTAATATTGTAAGTAACAAAACTTACAACAATAATCACCATGTATCACCGTACACCGGAAATTGATGGGGGTGTACCGTAGATTGCGGTAGATGTACCGTAAATTTATAATAGTTGCTTGACCACCTATATGACCACGTGGTCAACTGGACATACACTTGTGAATGTACCTTTGATGTCTGGTTCTCTGTTGAAAGGGAATTTAATTAACTGGAAAATCAGCTACACCAGGGGATTATTTTCTAGATTGGGAGAGATAGATCAGGGTGTTGTGAAACAAAGACTATTATAGCACATGCTTACGTTTAAGCCTTTAGAACTTTACATTCAGAAGTCAATTACACATTCAATCACCAGTAGATTTCAAATATATATATACCACGACACCCATTTCGGTCAAACGTCTAGACCATTTTTCACTATGCAATTAACTTGTCAGACATAAGCTCTGAAAGAACTACTTTGGTCGGCCATTTCGAATGTATTTTCTCATGATAAAACTATTTTTATTTATTTAGATGAATCCAATACATCAATGTAGTTATAATGTATTGGGGGAATTACCTCGTTAGTTCTTAATGCTGAAATATTGAAAAGCTCATATGTAAATAAAAATATTATAAGTAGGTCGCATACTGTCCAAACATTTACCATGGACCTTGAATCAGAACGAGGTTAACTTATTATAGGTTAAGTGAAGATACATGTATGCGGTTAATCAAACACCTTGACGTGTTTTTGTCGTTGCAGCATTTGTTAATTATGTTACAAGCCTGATCTCATTATTTTTCTACCTTGATGATTTTATGTATATTTGTCATGCTATGTTAACTTGGAATCTCAATAAAATCCATATTTCTATACATAAGGAATTTAATATTCAATAAATACACTTTTAATTCTTTTGTTTGATAATGGGACAGCTATTTCATTTGATTCGCCGTGAACAGGATGATAATAGAAGTAACTGATAACTGCTATGTCTTATATTACATGGAAATCCAAAATATTTGATGAAAAAAAGGGGGGGATTCTGTTTCATTGAATCACCGGTGTTAATCATCATGTTATCATGTGACGTCATTATAACATGTAATTATATGAAATATAACAAACGAAAACGTATATTTAAACAATGATAACAAAATAGTCTGTTAGTTATATTCATCTGTTTTTATCTGAAAAGCTCTAAAAACGCAGTAAAAAGCAGAGGAATGAAAAACATAATGAAATATGAAACTAAGTTGTAATAAACGTAGATATTAAATTGAGTGCATCATCAAAGTACATTCATCGGGTACGCTCAATATCGAAAGATTGGAAAGCTAAATGATTTAAAGTTTGGGGAGCAGTAAAACCAAAGGGCTTAAACAGGATAGCCAAAATCGACTAAGGTCACCTATGACTGAGGAGGGAGAACCTTAGTTTTATTAATGATTACATTTTTTTAGAAACTGTAAATATATATAATAAACCATGTAAGAGTTGAAACACTGACTAGTATAGAAAATGTTGCTGACATAAACTACGTGAAAAATTGCAATATTCAAAATGGATATATAGACTGAATGGTACATAAGTATACGATTTAATAGTTATTACACTTTGTTGGTTATTTTTAGATCAGAAAGTGAGCGGTCATGTATTTATGTGTTAGGGGTATCGATGTTGCCTCTCTCTACAATGTTGGCTTTTCATTTTGGAATTGTTCCGACGGTCTGGTGGTTTCCTTAATGATTGTATTACTAAACAGTGTAAACGATATCAGGTCATACATATTGCCTTTTACGGAAGGCAAACATTGATCCTCCCAGAACACATGGTTTCTATTCGAATGCGTGTCACTTGTTATATTCCTCTTCTGTTTTTCCTTCGTGTTTGTCTAGTTTCCTGTTTTTGTTTTGCTTAAAGACCATGTCCAGAGTATAAAAGGGAGACAATTCTTGAAATCATGGATGATTTAAATATTTGGGCAGTGCTAAGGACTAAGGAACAATTTTCTGTTTAACAAATTAATTTGCAATCTTTTCAAACAATAAATTTACAGATAAGTCAGAGCATAAATAGGGCACATTTTTAGATGAGAATCTAAAAATAAAAATAATAGATAATGAAAATATTACAATTTGAAATTCTGAGGCATAGGTAATTTCAAAATTCAAATTTTGGTAATTGACAAGTAGGCAGAGACAGTCATGGCAACAGCTTCTTGTTTATATTTACAACGGAAGTAGGGAAGTAGCGAATGGCATGCATATGAGATCTATAATCTACAGCATGCATTGATGAAGTGATAATCTACTTACTAATTAAATAGATTCAATAACCAAATAATCCACCCAACTGGCTTTAGTAAGTCCATGATCATGTAATTATCACAAATACCATCTTAATATAATATTAGTTTTATCAGAAATATGTAAATAAACTATTCCCACAAATGACCCATATTGGGGATACCATCAGGATTTGGATGCCATCCTCTCACAAGCTTCAAAACACAGTTAGGCATAATATCACGTTTATGCCATATGTAATTTTTACATTTAGGATTCCTGGCCAAAGCAGCTACCTTTCTTGATTGATATATGTCATGCATCTCTCCAAACTTCCAGATGATACATTATTGTCCAAAAATATCTATATTTTTCTTCCCTCAACCTATGGTTTCTTATGTTCTTTTTCTGTGACTCAGTTATCTCATCTGTCTGTGTGGCCTTATTCACATGGGTGACTTATGTGTCATTTACCCCATCAACTAGTCCGAGACTATCCATCAATATCCCATCCATAGTATCCAAACAAACTAAATAATGTATCAGTTTGTTCTTCAGTAACTATAAGTGATATTTTCTCCTTTTCATACATTTCCTTTTCAATTTCAGTTATTGCATCAATGACATCAGTATTCTGTACATTCCCTTCAAAATACAACATCTGATATATGAAATACCTGTATCATATTTCAAGTGTATCAATAAAATCTTGAACTGTAAGCACATGTCCGAGGGAGGTTTATTGGGGATAAATTAGATAATTGGTTCTTTATTTGTATGAGTTAATCATGTGAAACAACAAAATTAATTCCACAAATATTATCTCTTGTATAGCCATACTTCCAAAATTTAATGAACCAACTAATTAACAAAAATATACATTTGCTGTTACCTCTTTGAAATGTCATGCATGCCTTTAATGAAAGGGTCAAAATGGGATAAACATTATGTTGTTTTATTTTCAATTTTAATGTTATAATCTAGATCTCTATAATTGGATACTGGATTCATTTATCTCATAAAATCATGGCAAGATGGTCATGGTTACATATCAGAAGTCTTGTAGTCCATGCTTTCATTCACATGTTCTTGCTTACATGCACAGCAGCTTTATCTAAAAATAATCAGTAAGCCCCACCCATTACCAAATAGGCTAAATTGCTGTAGGGGTATACAATTTTCTGGGTCAACCCTGGCCTTTAAGGGTTTTTCTTTATTTGTAAATGTTTTCGGACTTTGAGACGTTTCGCCATTCCTCCTTCATATACATATAATCTAAATTTGCTACCATAGAATAAACAAATCGTGGGTGTTCATTAAACATGTTTGTCTACCATCTGTTTAACAATACATTTAGCTGGAGACTTTAGTGGTCAACATTTTAATAGTAGGAGTGTTATTAATATTCCCCCATTGGACTGCAAATGCTAGGAGCCTACATGTAGCTTATTTTTCAAAGTGTGTTGTTCTTTGAGTTTTTAATTATTAAATGGTATTAAACGGATTCGATACGCTCATCATCTCTTTCCTGGATAATCTCTTCTGACAGTCAATGCTCGTCTTCAATTTATCAAAAGTGTTTGCCAAATCGAACCAATTTTTCAACCGATTTCATAGATGAATTACCTTTACCTAAATAAAACTCGTAAATATCAAATTATTTGTGATGGTCATGTAATAAAATGGCAGAGTATTAAATATATAGGTATTGAAATATACCGAGATTCTTCTCTGGTGAAATAACAGTTAACACTATTCTTAATGCACAGAAAAGAAAATTGTCTATCTGCTGAAACACAGAAAACGTTGAGAATGGCATTAATACAATGTCATTTTGATTATTTGTGATCCTCCTGGTATGCTGGTATACCTCAAACTTTGAAAAACAAATCACAAAATGCCTAAAACTAGACAGTTCGCGTTATTAAAAGTATGGGTCCAAGAACGAGCATTAAGCAATAGAAACTATCTAGTTTAAGACTTTTAAATATTGAAAAAAGAGTGAACGAGCTACGGATACACCATAATCACCATATCATTAATAATGTAAAAAAAAAGTTTGTTAAAATTAATAAACACCACAAACATTGTACAATATCAAGTCTGTTTTAACTATACACCGCTTCAAACGGGCTAAAGGCAACAAATCAGCAATATTTCATTAGAATGCAATTTATGATTGGAAGTATTTACCTGATTCTATCAAATTCATTACTGAGATTAGAAAATGTTTTTAAAAAGAAGTAAAATGTCACTTGAAATGTACCACTAAGGAAAAGGACAGGTCTTTTTTTTTTAAACAAAAAGTGGTTATTTTAATGATATTTGAGCATTTTTAAATTAAGTCATCCCACGTACCCGCTCAGATTACTTATTGACCTAAAAATACCTACTTCATGCTGATTCTTATAAAGAACTCAAATTGGAAATAAGCTAAATGGCTTTCATTGGGTATCCTTGATTTAAATCAGACGTGGTATTAAATTTCAATAGTTAACAAAAGTTTTAAGAGTTTGTTTTAGTTAAATTTAGATATTGTAATCACTTGTGAATATTGTTGACATTTCAAACTAAATATATTTTACCTTCAAAGATAAATCTTTATCTGTGTCGTTTTATATATATTTAGCTTTTGAAGTGGTATCGTCGACATCTGTGGTGTAATGGTTAGCGTGCTCTCCTCGGGTGTGGTATATCGAGGGTTCGAGCCCCGATCGGGGCAAACCGAAGATTATAAAATTGGTATTTGTTGCTTCTCCGCTTGTTGGCTTGGAATCGGGATAATGTGTCCGAATGGGGCGACATGTCTATCCAGAGATTGTTGTTTCAGTGAGCTAGTACTATAAAAATCAAACTAAGCATGTTGGTTTAGTACAAAGCGGATCTCATCATCTTCTCATTGAAAATTAACTTGTTCTCGCCATGATATAGCTGAACAATTGCTGATGTTGCGTTAAAGAACATTCACTAACTCTCTCGTGGCCAGCCAAGGGTTACCTTCTACCCATATCCCTCCTACTCTTCACCCTTGGCAACGTTAGTCGGATTTTCGTGCTCATATTATGAGGTTTTTAACTGGATGCAGCCACCAAATAGGGAATGTGTGTTACAAAAAACATGTGTTTTGTAGGAAAATCTACTTATAAAAATGGATACGTTTAGGTTTAGCCATGGATGATTGCCAATAAAGCACAGAATATTTATTATGTACATATTTTGACATGGGGTGAAATAAATGCCTTGTTCTGATTGGGTGAAAATTATTTGAACAGAAAAAGGGACATAACTGACCATATTTAGTAAAACGCACTGCGTGTGAATCACAAACTTACAGCTACGCGTCCAAGGGTGTCAATGAGTGGATACGGATCGTAACCCTTGTCTAGCGAAGATGCAGTGTAAACTAGTCGTTGTGCAACAATGACATATGTAAATGTGAGTCCGGGATGGAGGAGGGGATCGTTGATGTATTTACATTTATGTCAGTATTTAGTAATATTTAGTGTTCAATCATCGTCGGTATACCCCACGGATGAATACGCTCTTTCCTCTTCCAACACTTCGTAGATGGAAGGCGCGTAATCAGCCATGGTTTACCGACGATGATCTTCAGTCTCAAAATTAACAATTTGGGTCAGATAAAATTGTTGCCTTATACTTTTAGGGGATTATCTTGATAAATATTTGTCTAGTTTTTGCAAATATATAATGAACTTTTCCATTTAATAAATAATTTCCCTCCTTACAACAACACTTCTCACCAATTACGGTGATACCATGCAAATCTACTACAAGATTGAAGTCACGGTGACGCATTGTTCTCCAAACGAAATTATTGGTTTATATCTTTTAGGTATATTTATCAAGATCAAGAGGAGGGTGTTTTCATTTTTTAGCAATATGCATGATTTGATTGGTTGATTGTTGTTTGACGTCTAGTTAGCAATATTTCATCAATACTGATGACGAGAACAATTTATATTTGTAACACACAGTACATCATGCAGGTGACATTTGGACTCCTGGACAGATGTTTTGACTGCCGGAAGGAAACTGATAGAGAATGACGTATAGGGTCGGAAAATATTGTCTTTAAAAAACCACTCCCAACAAACTGTTTCTCACGAGGAGTTGCTGCAAGTTTTCTTCTATGTGCCAAGAACGTGACATTTTCCATACACGTGGACCTCATTTTCGTCTTGTCCTGACACATAGCTTGTCTTTTAGTTTGTATACTCTGCAGAGGAAAACTATTTTCTATTTTTATACATGTATCCATTGTTTTCTCGGGGAGTGTATGCATATATACATAGAACCCAAGCATATCAGCTATAGTATTAATATCGCTTTACTCTAATGGACGCCCATTCATTTGAAATACCTTTTTTTCAGATATTATCTTACAAATATTATATATTATTAAACATGCAATGTTATTCCCCCTCTAACTTCTTTTATATCGCATGTATATTATCATGATCGCTACTGTAGTGATGCTGACGTGACAATCCAGAGCTCGTTGATGACATTATACGATTTCAATCTTGTGTTCAAGACATCAGCAATGAATAATTCATAACAATGTTCTATGGTTGTATTTAGAATGTCTGTTGGAATGTTGTAATATTGTCGTACATCCATTGTAAGAGAGAATTATTTAATTTCTTAACAAAATGACGTGCGATCAGACCATTGTGATCTGATAGAATGATACATACAATTTGCTCTAAACAAAGTCGTAAACAAGCAAACATTACGTATAATGGGGTTGTAAGGTACTAGAGAGGTTTGTAAAAAAACAACCGGAAATAAAGGGCCATCATTTTAACAATATTTACATCAACAAAAATGGGGTGGGATTAGACCGGAGCATAGCGTCATGCTCAACATAAGGAATATTCCTAGTCAAAACATGGTTCCTAGTTTAAATTGTAAATAATTTACGGAAACAGGAAACATCCAGCTTAAATCTATATTTAAACAGTATTTTTTAACGTAATTCACTAAGTGTTCAAAGAATCCCGTAAACGTTTTATCTCGTTTGGTTAAATAGAAATAATCTGATATTTGTTTTGTGTGAAAAAAAAAATCTGGCTCTGTTTTAAAAGCTCTCAAGAGACTGTGTTATTATGTAATATTTATTCATCTACCGACTATAAATAAAGCTTTGAGCGTGAACTATGAAAAAAGATAGCATTCCCCAAAATGTTAAATGATCGATCCCTTATGATCAAACTTTTTTTATAATTAATTTTTTTATTTTCTACTTTCACATTATACATACAACAGATATATTTAGCAGGACCGTGTCAGTCATTACCTATTAGCATTACAAAACATTTGTCATACAGTGTACATTTCAAACATGATCAAACTTACTCCCCATAAACAAAATAGGAAATATGTCTGACATACCTATAAGCAGTATTGCTTTTGGAATAAAGTATTATTATTATAACTAGAGATGACACGAGGTGTAATAGTAAGCCTAGGTATCACCGATTTCAATGACATAAATTTCAATTTTCAATTTAGTGTTTCACATACCTAAGCTATAGAGATAGATCAACACTATATTATATCAGTTTGGCATTTTTATACATCTTAATGATGTTTAAACTTGAACACTTTATATAAACATCTTTAATATAAACGAGAAATTACTGCAATAAAATTGTTTACAGATCGATAAGATCAAACTCTTACTAATGATAACGGTGTTTACCCTAGGTTGTAAAGATTTCTCCAACATTGGTAAAATGTCGAAGATTTCTGATAAATTGAAGTAGGACCATGTTTATTAGTATTAGATAATGCTTCAAAATTTAAAAAAATCTTTCTTTTCAAGTGTTTAATTACAATTAATACACGATGTCTGTACTTCAACATGGAAATGTTATTCGATCCATTATGTACACCACAGCAAGCCTTCAATCGATTTAATATGTACATACATACATCTTTAGAAAGAAGACGGTTGGCATTTAATATATAATAAGTTATTAATATATTAATACAAATAAATTTGGTGTATCAAATTAATTTCATGATTTTACATGTAAATTTTCAGATTAAAAAAAATATAGGTTTTGCTAATTTCGATCAACATTTTGATTTGTGAAAAAGCTTAAGGATAATATTTAAACGTTGTATATGTGTTGCGTTTTAAGTCAAGGAGTATCGGTTAGCGTTGTTTGTGGAACGTGTTGAATATTTTCAATAACAAAATGTCAACGGATTGAGCAGATGTAAATTTTTCATTATCAAGTTTTCCCAACTGCTTGTGTAAGAAACTATGGAGTGATATTACAGCTTTATATACCTATATAAGGTAATTATTTGGTAGTTTTATTTTCCACGAGAATTGATTGGTTTTCATCTTTCAGTGGATTGCTTGTAAATTCATTAAATAATCAAATGGTGGTTACCAATCTACAGTATTCAGCAATTGCATTTTATTGAAGGTCTACTAATCAATATATACACTGTACAAGGTAGGTCAAAATTTAATTGGTTACATTTAATTACTTAATCGACGCTGTGGTGTATATATAATAGTTAACCTGCTTGCTTAGAATGCGATAAATCGTGGGTACGATCCACTGTCGGGTCAAGCTAAGACTATGAAAATGGAAGTTGTTAAATTTCCGGTAAAAACGGAGAAATAAGGCTGATTGGCTCGTATTCAGAATAATGCGCTCGAGTGGAGTGACAAGTCTATCTGTTGGTTGTTGTTTCAGTGAGCTACAACCATAAAAATCCAACTCGGAGTGTTGGTCGTCTATATCATTATTATCTAATCGAAAAATAACCTGTGCCTATCGTGATATAGCTGAAATCTAGCTCACTTGACGTAAAACAAAAATCACTGCTCACTTGGCGTAAAACAAAAACCACTGCTCACTTGGCGCAAAACAACAACCACTGCTCACTTGGTGTAAAACGACAACCCCTACTCACTTTGCGTAAAACAAAAGTCACAGCTCACTTGGCGTAAAACAACAACCACTGCTCACTTGGTGTAAGACAACAACCACTGCTCACTTGGTGTAAGACAACAACCACTGCTCACTTGGTGTAAGACAACAACCACTGCACACTTGGTGTAAGACAACAACCACTGCTCACTTGGCGTAAAACGACAACCCCTACTCACTTGGTGTAAGACAACAACCGCTGCTCACTTGGTGTAAGACAACAACCACTGCACACTTGCCGTAAAACAACAACCACTGCACACTTGCCGTAAAACAACAACCACTGCTCACTTGGTGTAAAACAACAACCACTGCTCACTTGGCGTAAAACAACAACCACTGCTCACTTGGTGTAAGACAACAACCACTGCTCACTTGGCGTAAAACGACAACCCCTACTCACTTGGTGTAAGACAACAACCGCTGCTCACTTGGCATAAAACAACAACCACTGCTCACTTGGTGTAAGACAACAACAACTGCTCACTTGGCGTAAAACGACAACCCCTACTCACTTGAATAAAACAACAACCACTGCTCACTTGACGTTAAACAACAACCACTGCTCACTTGGTGTAAGACAACAACAACTGCTCACTTGGCGTAAAACGACAACCCCTACTCACTTGAATAAAACAAAAACCACTGCTCACTTGGCATAAAACAAAAGTCATTGCTCACTTGACGTTAAACAACAACCACTGCTCACTTGGTGTAAGACAACAACTGCTCACTTGGCGTAAAACGACAACCACTGCTCACTTGGTGTAAGACAATAACTGCTCACTTGGGGTAAAACGACAACCCCTACTCGCTTGAATAAAACAACAACCACTGCTCACTTGGCATAAAACAAAAGTCATTGCTCACTTGACGTTGAACAACAACCACAGCTCACTTGGCGTAAAACGACAACCCCTACTCACTTGAATAAAACAACAACCACTGCTCACTTGGCATAAAACAAAAGTCATTGCTCACTTGACGTTAAACAACAACCACTGCTAACTTGGTGTAAGACAACAACCGCTGCTCACTTGGCATAAAACAACAACCACTGCTCACTTGGTGTAAGACAACAACAACTGCTCACTTGTCGTAAAACGACAACCCTACTCACTTGAATAAAACAACAACCACTGCTCACTTGGCATTAAACAAAAGTCATTGCTCACTTGACGTTAAACAGCAACCACTGCTAACTTGACGTAAAGCAACAACCACTGCTCACTTGACGTAAAGCAGTCATTGCTCACTTGACGTTAAACTACAAACACTGCTCACTTGCCGTTAAGCAACAGTCACTGCTCACTTGGCGTAAAACAGCAACCACTGCTCACTTGGCGTAAATCAACAACCACTGCTAACTTGACGTAAAGCAGTCATTGCTCACTTGACGTTAAACTACAACCACTACTAACTTAACGTAAAACAGCAACCACTGCTCACTTGGCGTAAAACAACAACCGCTGCTCACTTGGCGTAAAACAGCAACCACTGCTCACTTGGCGTAAAACAACAACCGCTGCTGACTTGGCGTAAAAGAGCAACCACTGCTCAGTTGGTGTAAAATAAAAGTCACTGTTCACTTGGCGTAAAGCAACAACCACTGCTAACTTGACGTAAAGCAACAACCACAGCTCACTTGACGTAAAGCAAC
Organism: Gigantidas platifrons; assembly: GCA_002080005.1. NCBI lineage: Eukaryota > Metazoa > Mollusca > Bivalvia > Mytilida > Modiolidae > Gigantidas > Gigantidas platifrons. Next base: position 173,313 of record MJUT01052658.1, on the reverse strand, counting down.
AACCACTGCTCGCTTGGCGTAAAGCAACAACAACTGCTCACTTGACGTAAAACAAAAGTCATTGCTACCTTGGCGTAAAACAACAACCACTGCTCACTTGACGTAAAGCAAAGTCATTGCTCACTTGTGGTAAAACAGCAACCACTGTTAACTTGGCGTAAAACGACAACCACTGCTCACTTGGCGTAAAACAAACGTCACTGCTCAATTGGCGTAAAACAACAATCACTGCTCCCTTGGTGTAAGACAACCTCTGCTCACTTGGTATAAATCAAGTCATTGCTCATTTGACGTAAAACAACAAC
>MJUT01052658.1:126091-160998 GCA_002080005.1 Gigantidas platifrons | reverse complement strand
GCCACAGGTTATAAATAGAACATACAGATCTGCCATCTTGAAAATGTAAAATCCTACATGTCATATTTACAACAATACACACAAAAGTAATTAAAAAGCTTACCTTGAAAACTTATTTTAGTTAAATTGTATCAAACTTGAAGCGTACACGAAGCCAAATAACGTCTAATCTTTACGTTTCAAACACTATGACGTCATCTTGGTATACAGGTGTGCTGTATTTGTATAATATACGAATACAGCTTCAAGACTTACTTTGGGGCCCACGAAAGGTTTGAGGAATATTTATTTTTCTAAATTAAAAAAAAAAAACACTACCTAACCTAAATTGCAGGATAAAAACAATATTAGTGTATTGTATATGTATCAAACGTGATAGTGGGGTATATAAATATATTTATACATGTAATCCCGTGAAATATTACAGTGTATCAAACGTGATAGTGGGGTATATACATATATTTATACATGTAATCCCGTGAAATATTACAGTGTATCAAACGTGATAGTGGGGTATATAAATATATTTATACATGTAATCCCGTGAAATATTACAATTTCCAAGTGAAAAAACCGGTATTTCTCACGCTGAAGCTACGTTTATTCCACTGTGTAACGCTACAGTACAAACGCCGCATACTGGTGTGGATAAAAAAATCTGTTATATTGTATCAAGCCTGATATTTCCAATAACTTTCACTATTACAAAATAATGTAGTACGTTTGAAGATTTTCGGATACAATATTTTCTGTGCTATGATATAAGATAGAACTTTTGCAGAAACCGGATGATAACTTGAATTAACGAGTATTAAAGAAAATTAGCTTCTTTTAGAGTTTTTGACTTAAGGTATCAATAACACAGAGTAAATATAAACACAGATAAATCTTTAGCATATGTCTCTTTCATTGTGAGTATTGATCGATTTTATAATTATTTATAAATCCACTTGTGTTACAGAACTGATGTTAACGTTGAAAGACAGCTGACGAAATGTCTTGGGAATATCAGTGTACTTTGAGGATTCGTACCTTGTGATTTGGAAACAAACGGAGAGATTTATTGTTTGATTGAAAGCTTAATATTTTATGAGATTTAATGCACTTTAACTGGTAAGTAGAAAACATGTTGTTATTGTGAGAAACAATTGTGAAGGTATAAACATCATTTGTCAAGCGCGGGTCAAGGGTGTTTTAATTGCTTGTTCAGATCATCAGTAAATTGTTTCCCATGCCAAATAGACTCCGACTTACCGTGTTGTATATGTGTCCCAAAATAATTAATCGTGTATTTTTACGTCAATTGTGTTTAATCTGTGAAATAAACATGTCTTTAAACCGTCTATCTACATAACATTTTTACGACCGCATAATGGAACATCGTTGCACGTCAGTCTGTTCCTTTATCCGTCTTTAGCAATACTTTATCGTAGAAAAACTTTTATTATAATATTATGTTTTTCCAAGTTCAACATTGTTCACTGGCTTGAGGAAGGATGGACGTGTTCGTTTTTATCCGCTTTACTTTTGTCTTTCTGTGAGTTATTTCCCCTTTCTGAAAAAGATGATTAAAGAGTTATACATTGTTTCAAATGTCCAAGAAGGATTTTTCTTTTTGTCATTTCAGAATAATTTTTCGTTGTGTCAAACGGACCAAACAGTCCCTTCCCTTGTTTTAACGTGAATTGTCACGATTACTATTTCAATCTTTTCCCCGGAAACCACTGGGCCTATATTTGTAGAAATGCTACGTGACGGTGCTCAAAATGTATTTAAAACGTGGATAATCTACAGTAGTGCGCACAACGCGATTCTGAAATAACCTTCATCAGGTATGCTTATAGTGAAGGGCCAAAATAGGATAACCAAAACCGGCCAAAATAGGATAACCAAAAACCGGCCAAAATAGGATAACCAAAACCGGCCAAAATAGGATAACCAAAACCGGCCAAAATAGGATAACCAAAAAACCGGCCAAAATAGGATAACCAAAACCGGCCAAAATAGGATAACCAAAAACCGGCCAAAATAGGATAACCAAAAACCGGCCAAAACCGGCTAAAGTTCCATATGAGGGAGATTGACATTAGCTTTAATAAATTAAATCATTTCGGAACTGTAGTTATCAGACATAAATAAATCTAATAAAAAAGCTTTACCAGTTCTGAAGCACATATTTCTGTGTGTATTATGCCCTCAAGGACAAATAGTTGCATGTCATGTTAGTTCCATTCGGAAATTCAACATCGCAGTTAGGGACAATTATGGTATCTGGTCAGCTGAAACTTAAGTATATTCTTCTAATGAACCACATGATTGATGGAATTTAACTTGTAAGGAATGTTTGTTATATGACCGTTGGAAAGTTTTTTAGAAATGGAAAACCTGCATTACACTCATAAAGTAAAAAACTGGGAGAAATTCCTTGAAACATCCTCCGAAACCACTGAACCTTCTGAAAAGAAATGTATGGAATACTCCTTTTATGATCTGCTATAAAGAATAGTTTGCTTTGTGGTTATCCAAAATGACCGTCATCACAGAAAATATTTTAATAAAATGACCCCATGTAAAAACATATGTACACTTTTTTGGTGAGAAACTATAAATGTGATTGCACGTGAGTAATCATTGTGTGAGAAATTTTATATGGTCCGGCCCAGGTGGATCATCAATCCTAGATGGGTACTACCATAGGATAAAGTTTATCGCGGATTCCTTTACATGGGCTTTTAAGAAAAGAATGTTTGAACAGTGATGGTCAACAAGTCCACCAATATCAACAAAGCGAACAATCCACTTTCCACCTCCCACACATACACACAAAAAGAAAATCCACTTCCCACCTCACACACATACACACAAAAAGAAAATTCACTTCCCACCTCCCACACATACACACAACAAGAAAATACACTTCCCACCTCCCACACGGACACACAAAAAGAAAATCCACTTCCCACCTCCCACACGTACACACAAAAAGAAGATCGACTTCCCAACTCCCACACATACACACAAAAAGAAAATCCACTTCCCACCTCCCACACATACACACAACAAGAAAATACACTTCCCACCTCCCACACGTACACACACAAAAAAATCCACTTCCCACCTCCCACACGTACACACAAAAAGAAAATCCACTTCCCACCTCCCACACATACACACAACAAGAAAATCCACTTCCCACCTCCCACACATACACACAACAAGAAAATCCACTTCCCACTCCCACACATACACACAAAAAGAAAATCCACTTCCCACCTCCCACACATACACACAAAAAGAAAATCCACTTCCCACCTCCCACACATACACACAACAAGAAAATACACTTCCCACCTCCCACACATACACACAAAAAGAAAATCCACTTCCCACCTCCCACACATACACACAACAAGAAAATACACTTCCCACCTCCCACACATACACACAGCAAGAAAGCACTACATATGACGTTGGACATCCATGGACATATTATTTTGCTCTTAATTCCACTTTATAAATTAAAACAAAAATATCAAAGTGTTATTTACGTTTCGACTCCATCATTCAGGACAACTCTATAACTGGATCATGTATATACGTACATTAGCCTCCATACCCAACTCAAGTGATAAATGGCTGGACACATACCCAACGCCGCTGGTTTGTTCGGAAGTTCGTTTCCACCTATTAATTCTTCTGGTAGTCAGGATATATCTGAGGAATTGCTGAAATGGACGATAAACCCATATACATTACCGCTTTATAACGGTACTAATTTTACAGTATAAATTAATGAATTTGTACTTGATACAATCCATCATTGGTAGTAAATTCCGAATTACCGGACTGTAACTTCCCTTCAATATAAATGGCACTTTACATAAAATTTATTATTATCACTACTAATTACTTGACAGCAGACAAATTAAAGAGCTGCGATTGTTTGTATCATTTTAGACTCGCTTCCATCAGTGCCTAATGAAATCAATAATCCGATCTGACCTATTAAGTCTAACTGAAATACTTGCAGAATTTTTCATAGCTGGAGATAGTTTCCGCAGGTATTCCTTTACCCCGTAACAACATATTTCTCATGAGATTTTAAACATATTTAAAAGAACCTCTAGTTAAGGAAATCACGATGAAAACATGAGTTATTTAATTTCGTATAAATGATAGTTGAACTAATCATTTTAATATTTCGTCTAGTTAGATTGGGGAATAGTTGTATAAAGAGTAGTAAAGTCAAATGTAATGCTATTGCACAAGGCCAGGAATATTTATTGTATGTACTCTTAGCATATCTCCATGAATTGTTGAGAATAATTTTCTGAATCACACCTACCTTAGAGTAGCAGTAACTCCTAATCCCGATTTCGACCACTAATAGATATTGATAATTTGAAAAGAGATGGCGTGGAACATCTGGTAGACCCACCTATATGATGATGCTTGTATGGACGATTATGCAGTTTAGATATCTCGAACAGTGAAGCAAGATTCAGTTTCACATCGTTGCTTGCTACTAAAGGAAATAATCAAAATCTTTTTGGTCATCCAGTATTTTTTCTTTTGTAAATGTTATCGGGTATATCTTGAATAGCAAGTGAATCGCCGTGACATGACAAATTTGTATCTAAACTGCCGATTTGTTTATGCTGTTTAGTCCCTTTGCTTTGCGTCTTCCCAAAAACTTTTAAATTGTCTGACTTTCATATCTTTTGATTATGATAGAATCTGATGAAGTTTATTCCAGAAATTCGTCTGGTGCACTAAATTCGATACATTTGTATCTAAATTTGTTACTGCTTGAGGGTTAAAATATAGTCCTTATTATCAATGTAATTTTATTGTCCACAAACGGGTCTGTGCTTTGTATCTTATTTCACCCACTTTTATACCGTCAAACCTGTATTAAAAGGGCACTAAAGGCAACCTGAAGATGTGCCCTTTATCAGCAGTTGCCGTTTTGTTGCAGGTTAATATAATATGCACTATTAATGTCCTTTATAGACAGTGATTTGCTATATAGAGGTGTCTATTAAGGAAGGTCTGACTATATATATATAGAATCACACTACGATGCTCGACACTTCCAGAAACGCATCGGGCGCACGAATTTCGAGAGGAAAAAAAAAGAATAAATGTTTAAATTTCCAATATCTTAAAACATGCTAATATGTCGAATTAACATCATCTCAGAAGTGTTGACAACATCTGGAAAGATTTGAAATGTTAACATGGTCAATTAACAATATATCAGAAGTGTGTACTCCACGATATGACTGAAATACTGCTAAAGTTGGCGCTAAACACCAAACATCAATCACAACTGTGTAAATGTTGATATAATGTGAAATAAACGTAAGAGAAAACGGAAGTGGCAACAAAAATTGACATCCAGAAAAATTGGAAATGTTAGCATGATCTTTGAAGTGCTAATATATTACATTAGTATCTTCTGGGAAGTGTTAAAATGTTAGCAGTATCTCAGAGGCGCTAATATGTTAGATTAATATCACCTGCGAAGACGTGTGAGGATATTAACACCATCTCAGAAGCAATATTATGTTTTTACACATCTTTCTGGGAGTTAAGAATGTTATCTTTATACACAGTCGTTGACATGTTTAACTTATATTGTCATAAACATTACCGCAGCTTATTTGTCCACTCCTATTTTCAAAGCTTTAAAAAGTACACAAAGACAAAATATGGAGGCCGAAATATTCCAATGCTGTCTAATATTTTATTGTTTTACTATTATGACAAGTTGATATTAGAGGTATTTGACATTCGTCGTCCATGTTATAAATTAAATGAACACTTTTTTGACTCGGGCGTTGGGTATGGGGAACACATTATAACGAAGCGAATATTTTATAACCCGTTATAAATTTACCATGTTTGTATTTTATACTTGTATTTTAAATCACGTGAAAGTATAAGTGATTAAGTAAGTCTCTTATTGAAGCAAACCTCTGATTTCGTTGTAATTCGAATGATATAAAGCTGGCTTGCTCGGGTAAGGATAATGTGTCCAAGTAGAACAACATGTCTATAGTAGTTCATACCTTTCACATCAACAGTAGCTCATATCGTTAATCGATATTCACAATAGGCCACAACTTTGCTATACACATTTAGTTAAACCTTTGGTATCTACAGCCAGCCATATCCTTGCTATTCACATAAAGTCATGTTGGTCTCCACAGTAGGCAATGCTACTGGTATCAACAGTAGGTCCCGCCTTTGGTATTCACAATAGATCACACCCTTGGTATCCAGAGTAGGTTACACTCTTGGTATCCACAGTAGACCACACCCTTTGTATCCATTTAAAAAAGCTGTTAAAGAATTGAAAAGTTAGACTGATTAACAAAATAAACCAATTCAATTTCTAAATTACCTTTGTTGTTGGGACGTCGTGGTTACATCGAATGGTAGTTGGATTTACCTCTGACTGTGCAATCGGTGGCTATTATCAACACTAATATTTGAAATTCGCTTCCCGCACGTGGCAAGGTGTTGTCGATGCAACTTCATGTGATAAATTTTTCAGTTACCTGCCGCAGGTCTGTGGTTTTCTCCTGAAACTTCGGTTTCTTCCACCAATAAAACTGACTGCCACGATATAACTCATATATTGCTGGTGAAAGCGGAGTTTAACACCCACAACTGTTCTGCAGACTTGAACCACTTGCAACCTCCTTTTCATTCAATTATCTAAGGATGCAACAAGTTAGATTGTGTGTTTAGTGAAACCGATTCAGGTTATTATTCAAATCAGTCGTATGTCCAATCAAATAATAGCTCCTAGCCATGTGACCATGGATAATGAAATATATTAGATGTAATGTAATTTGAACTTGATTAAAAAGTTCATCATATATGATCCTAAAGATCAAAATAACTCATAATCCATCATGTACAAGGTTAGCGTCTCTCGAAAACAAATACAATGTTATTGATATAAGTGGCCTCAATGGCAATGATCGACCATATGATAGATGGGTCACAGGAACTGGACACTTTATCAATATTAATTCACTAAGATCAATGAGCAGAAAATAGTGTCAATATTTGAAAACAAAGAAAGTTTCCAGAAAAAAATCAGCAGAAATGTAAACAAATCGATTTATTTTTTCTTGAACGGTTTCATTGGGAGTTTTCTGGATGCAGGATTATCTATAATGATTTCTTTACTCATGCTTTATTTGATACACCGCCACAAGCCACTTTTGACATGCCGAAGATTTCCCACTTCCACTAGTGAAACGGCCATGCCATTACCTTGATATCCCGCAATGAATATGGTAAATACAAAGCAAATAAAGTGAAACGTAAGACAACTCAGGTGATTCCATAGGTAGATATAGTTTGAAATGACAATGTATTTAATTAACAATATCATCAACTAAATGTGCAATGACTTGTTTTACATACTTTATTTGACTTTCGTATGTATACCATATTCTTCACGGGATAGCAACATGTGAAATCAACAATAGCATGACAATAGTGACGTGTGATGGTGCATAGTGAGTGGTTTCAGATATCAATCATGGGGAGGGCAAATCATTTGCTAATACTGTATCCACATACGTCGCAATTTCATCAAAAGATAAACATATTTTTTTCTTATTTGTATTTGCTACTCGTTTTCCTCTCTCTGACACTAGTTTCTTCCGATTGATCACATGGAATTGATATTGTGTGGTTGGATTTACTTCTACATATGCACACAAAACCTATCACCATCAAAGTTGTGAGTCTCGTGTGTGCATGTATTTACTCATTTCCATTCGGAACTGTTTGAAACTTTTAAAATTTGCCCTTGTGTGTATTTTCAAAACATCTGTTGTTTGTTTGTCTTGTTTTTCATTTGTTATTCAAGAAAAAATAACTTAATTTGCGATACATGTATCCCATTTGCTTTATGTACGTATTTGTAAATTTATATAACTAAATCTGGAGGTAATGACGATATAACACCTGTCTGTTGGTTCCCAACCCAGGTGAGAATGTATAACGTAGAACTAATTAACACTTAGTGTATTCAAGTATGATGATGTTTGGGACAAAACATAAAAGAGAAGCACCAGAAAGTTTCTTAAATTATTTTTTATGATCATTATTTTCTTCTGCAGTCAATACTTTATTTTGTTTCCTTTTTACTATTATCAGTAAAAAGAACTTTGTATTATCACGTTATTAGCAAATTAACTATATATTGTGACGCCATCCTGGAGCGGCAATCAATAGATGAGCCGTAAAGATAACCCATTCCTATAGTATTATTATTGTTTGGTGAAAGAGAGTGTTTTACACTAAATATGAAGGGAAAAAACTATCAATATATCGTCACTGCGAAACCCATAATTGTTAAATGCCTGACAATCTCCATTATTGATTAGATTTTACTTTTGTTCGATTGTTTTGTTCCAAACTTGATTTATATGCTTTAATATTGCTCTGAGAAATAAAGAGTCTGTATTGTCTCAATATTGGTATGGAAGCATCCATCAAGATGTATGGGTGGCTGTTCATGCCAAAATTGCATGGCGATACTGAGACGATTTTGGCTATCCTAATTATGCCCTTTCGTTTTCTTGCTCCCAAAATTTGAAAATTATTTTTCGTTCAAATATTTTGGCTTTGAGCGTACCTGGTGAAGATTAATCCAGAAACGTGTCGTGTGCAATATAGGTGATATCTATGTTTTTATTTCAACTAAGAACTGATTACTTTCAAGACGTATCTAGTTACTTGTTGGAAGATATATCTGAAGATACCAAAGGCGTAATTAAAATCAGTATATCAAAGAACATAAAACACAATGACCAAAAGAAAAATGACGATAGGACAAACAACGATTACACAAAAACAAAATAAAGTGTGCATTTTGCAAAAATAAAATGGCTTATTTCTTAAAAGCACCGGTCTACATCTCAAAAGTGTCCCGCTACTTTCTATCGCTTGATACAAGATGTTGACCAATGAAATTGTAGTTCACAAGGAAATTGTACGATGTAGTAAAATCTAATTTAAATGAAATTGGATGTTTAATAGCTCCCCCTTTCCTGATATATCGCCCATATAGTTTGATTCGATACATATCAGAAAATGGGACACAATTAAAGATTTTAATTACATTGACAGAACTCATGCCACAATAAGATTGATTATATTTTTAATGAAATCTCTGATAGTGTCGCCGTGTTGTGTAAATGCTTATAAATTACAATGCACTTATTGGTTTATTAATGTTTTGATATATCAGATACATATAGATTATTACATGGCATTTTTCATATCATGCCCTTTATCAACCTTAGGTCATGATATCAGCCCGAGATGATATGTAAACGAGGTGCTGATAAAGGGTACGATATGAAAAATGACATGTTATGATATGTTTATCATATACTTCAACAGAGGAAAGAACTGATTTTTACCAAAATGTTTAGTCATTTTTGGCTAGAATTAAATACATAGTTAGAGAACAAGAAATGCATTGTTTTAATATGCAAATCCAATAAATGAACTTTTTTTAGCACTTTCAATGCCATAAGACAATAAAATTGGCAGTTAATAATTTTCTGTGCAAATATTGAATAAAACAACTTAAACAGTTTTCCAGAAATTCACGACGTGAACTTACGAACATTGACGGAAAGGCATGTAATAATATTACGGAAGCAGTTAATAAACTTGTATTCCTCTTATTATTCTAAACAAAATTCCAAGCTTTATCACATGGTAAATTTTTAGCTTTATTATCTACAAGTATATGATAAAACTAATTATTAATTGGTGTATTAATGTTTTGACATATCAGCCAAACTGATTATTAAGAAATGAATTATGATACTTATGTCTAGTATACATCTATATTTCATAGAGTTTATGTATGGTTTCTGATCATTAGCCGCCTAGTCGTCTTTTCAATACATAAATATTAATATGAATTTCGATGCTTAGTTTTCAAATTGGTAATACATTGAACAAGAAGATTTCTTTAAAAACCATAATCAATCGTGGACTCTGTGACATTATACAATTGTTCAAGCAAGTTTGAAGATACCAAAAGAGTTAATCAGAAACCGTAAATCAAAGAATGATAGACAACACAATGGTCAACAGAAACAGGACAAATACAACAAAACAGTTATTACGTTAAACATTTGTGCACAATCTATATGTATGGAAGCAAGATAATCAAGACTGTACCAAATAACTCTCCAAAACAGCAAGAAGTGAACAACAAATGAGCGTATGAAAATACATAAAAGAAGGTTCTATTTGTCGTAACGCTTTACAAACATTCTATCCGGTTTTTAAATTCATTGTATTTCAAACCCATTCGATTCTCATTTAATAAAGCATTAATAAAAGATTCATGTAAAAAGGCAGTAATTAAGACGAGCGCTGGAGTATAATGGCCACAGCGAAAAAAATAAATGTTTGCGTGAACTGGATATGGCAAGATGAAGAGGCAGACCGCCGGTTGCAGTAATTTGGCAAGCCTGTGCTCTACTGGTAACAGTAGAAGCAATAATAATCCTCCCGGTATCGTGATAACACATGGGCAAGAGAGAAAACGGGTACACGAACCCCGATACGTTAGCAAATATTTTAACCTCAAACTCTCCGGTTTTTACAGAGAAGTTCAATAATATAACCTAAGGATCCGAACTGGTATCAATTCAATCACCGGTCTGTCTGGTGAACAGAGAAGACCCTACAAACTCTGTGGTAACACAGAAGAACAAACCACAAAATATAAGCTGACGCACATTTTGGGATACCGACATGTCCCGTCATCATCTTGCCACATCCCGCCAGATGAGCCGTAAAACGGGTCACCGCCACGCAGATATGCCACTCCCTAAAGCTTTCAATAAGACCCTTTTTGGCGAAATAAATTATCAGCAGCGGGGGGAAAAACAAGCGACCCATCATTTGCTAAAAATAGTTCGATTGCACCTTGTATGTTGTTTAGATACACTTCATTACCAGTGTTTGATAGATGAGTGCCATCGAATCTGTAAAGCGATTTTTCACTCGCACGGATATTACTGTGCCTTATTACACAACCACCAATGGTTTGCATAAAGTTTCGTACCAGTAAATTTAATCTTTTTCTAGACTTTTCCAGTGCTCTACCATCCTGAGCACTGTGCCAATACCTTCTCATAAGTATTTCGGACCATACAATTCTTGCATTTGGGCACATGATTTTCAACCTCAAAAGGTCCCGTTCGATATCAGAGTATAATTCATACGTTTTCTTAATTCCAAGGTCGTTTGAACCCAACTGGATGACAATTAACTTCGCCAAACGGAGCTCCGAAACATTTTTGTCTACTACTTTATTAAGACAATCCCAAGTCATTCCCCTTTGGCCTAGCCAGAAAACATTACAACCTGAATTTTGCAGTGTCAGCTGCTGTCCCCCAGGTCTAGTAAAGGCATTTCTCCGAGCCCAATGTACTATTGAAGATCCTATGATCCATATATTCTTGGGGCCTAGAAAGTATAAAAGAAACTACTGAATTTAGAAGTTGGTTTGCATTAAGTATGAGAGCATAATTGATTTATTTAAAGATCAAGACGAATGTATGTTTCGTATGCATTCGATGACCAGCGCCCCCATTGCATTATGGTGTCATCATCAAAGCCGAGTCGTTTAGCCTCAGTAGCACCCCAAATTCTGAATGAATATGGTTTATAAAGACCCTTCTCTTCACAAAAGTTTAATGATTTTTGCAGAACGTAGGAAAACTGGTATCGCGTCAAGTTTGATCCGTCAAAATGTATAAATAGGTTCCCGTCCGGAATATTACTGCGAATACCAAGATACCGTTTCAGGCTTTCTATGGGGCAAATCAATTTGTCAACCTGTCTCGTATGATTAAAGTCACGGATTTTAGCCGTTGATCTGTTTTAGAACTTTTTAAAGTTAGGTGCAGTTCCTCGTGCCCACAATCGGAGACCTTAAACATAATGTCCAGAAAGCGGATAACATGAGTTCCTGGTAGAGTGTTAGTATCAGACGCGATTTCCCCGATTCTGAGAAGGGCGAAAAATGCTAAGCTGAACGCGGAGGAAAAGAGGGTGGCTTCATAGGTTGAGGTACAAATGGAGCGTAATGACGTTATCAATCGTTTTAACAAATCGAGTGAGATAGGAACGCGAACATCTGGTTGGGACGGTCTTTTCCGCTTTAACCCTTCTATCATTTTCCCCACCACAAAAACTTGTGTGTTGTCGGGAAAGTTGTGCAATTTATGAAAATGACTTAATCCAGAAATATAAGTTACGACTGTGGACGGAGAATGGTTCGTGTGGGATAGGTAAGCAATATAAAAAAGGATGTCATTAAGGGGGGCCGGCCAAGACTGGCTCATATCATATAACTGTCGAAAGTTCTGAAAGGAATCAACTGCCGTTTTGTAAACTTTCCAGGTGTTCGAAGCAACGGAAGATTCGACAAGATCGTCGATTTCTGTGGCTAACTCGTCCATAGATGGTTTGGTATTGGTGTTTTCTCGTCTTCTGCACCAGGACATAGTTGTCGGAATTTCTGAAAATCAGAGCGACTTAAAGAATCAGCTATACTGTTTAATTATATCTGCAAGAGTCCCATTTTCAGCCCACTCGTTTGGCCAGTTTGCTTGTGCTCACCGACCCTGAAAATATATTCCGAAACCCCTCTGTTTACCCCCTGCACTATCTGTGAAAAGTTCAATAGAATCGGCTGAGGTCCATGCAGTGTCGGGCATAACAGTGACGCCATTGTAATTTGACAAAAACGTCTGCCAAATTATTAGGTCTTCTTTTATCGATTTTGATATTCTGATTTTGTGATGCGCCTTACGAACACCACAGGTTGCATCGATAAGTCTTCGACAGAAAGCCCGTCCGGGAGCTATAACTTGACACGCGAAATTCAACAAACCGATTAATGACTGGAGCTGGCGCAAAGTAACTTTTCTAACATGCATGAACAGTTCTAACATGATTTTTATTTCGAAAAAATTTCCTGAAGGAAGCCTTAACTCCATTTTTAGAGTGTCAAATTCAATTCCCAAAAAGGTCAAAATCTGGACTGGCTCAACTGTTTTATCTTCTGCCAACGGCACGCCCCACGTTTTACAGACGTCTCTAAAAGTATCGAGAGTGATTTGACATAATGGAGATTCAACGGGTCCTCCTAATAAAAAATCATCTAGATAGTGGAGTATATTTTTGTTATGACATTGCAGTTCCGTAAACCAATGTAATCCGGTAGAGAATTTTTCAAAAATGGAACAACTGATTGATGCACCCATAGGGAGACATTTGTCGAAATAATATTTTCCTTCAAACCGAAATCCTAGCTGGTCAAAATCGGACGGTGCCACTCTCAACAATCTAAATGCGCTCTTAATATCGGCCTTAGCCAACATACCTCCTTTCCCTATGCGCTTTATCATCTCAACCGCGTCATCGATGCCAGCATACCGGACGAAGCAAAATTCCGGGTCTATGAAGTCCTTTAAGGAATTTTCTGACGGGTGTGATAAATTGTGAATCAGACGAAACTCGCCATTTTTCTTGGGGGATAGAAATTTAGGGGACACTCTTAAGGTCGGAAATGGGGGTTCAATAAATGGCCCTGCTATCCTTCCCGCATGTACTTCGTTATTTATTTTTTTTTTTTCAAAACCAATTCTGAATGTTCTGAAATGCTTTTAGAGTTTTTTGAGCGTATCGGAAGTCTTGTACCTGAATATTGGAGCTTAAAACCAAATTTTAAACCTGAAATCAATTCTTTCTTTATGTCAGGGAGAGGATATTCAATTAATGTTTTTGGACTATTTCTGCATTTATAGGCGACATTCCCAATGAGTAAAGATTACATTTATTTGGCTCTGCATGTCTTAACGGGGTGTTCATCGGAACACTTGGAACATTTGTGAGCAAATCTGCATCGACTGCCAAAGTCGCATTTACCCCTGTTATAGCTCCAACAGACACGAAAAGGATATGACCCTGACTTTCTCTGATTGTTCTGGGCTACATTTTGGTTGAGGGGTTGTGAACCTATACCTTGAGGTACCTGATCGTGTACTCTGCTATTGAAACTAGTACTTCGTGAAGGTGTGGAAACGTATAAAACCCATAACTCCATATCAATTGAAGCCCATGAAGAGTGAGGCGATCGTGCCTTTCTTAGCCTGTACTGCTCATCATACGAGACCCAGTCTAAACCGGACGCTCTAGACGACTCTAAGCGAATAGTGTGCATATATTTAAGCAACTCTTGACCATGATTAGGCCACTTTTGCAACAAAACATCCATAAAAACCATGAATGCAGAAGTCCAGACATGTATGTTTGTGATTAGACTATGCCTTTGTTGCACGACTGAGATTTGACCCCCATTAATTTGCAAATTGCCGGTCAGATGGGATTCTGAGAATAAATCCTTTGCAGATTTGAGGAGTAACGAAAAATCTACGTATTCACCAGCCCATATTTTTTCTTTAATTGTTTGGGGTATGTGCTCACTTATAGGGTCAAATACACTAGTAGTGTAGTTTGGGGTGCTGCTTATTTGTATGACATGTGAATCTACAGGCGTGTTATTGGTAAACGTACCTAGTTGTTGGACATTCTGGGATGTATGTCCTGAGCTTGTCAACACCGACTGAAATGGCTGGGTATGTAATCCACCTGGCGTGCTTACTCCACTGTACAAAACCGTTGTGTTGTCTGAAGTAGTAGGCTCTGGATTTGCTATCGCTCCTGTCGACGATCTGAATCCGCGCTGTTGCTCTGGGTCTGTCAGAGTCGGGTGGTCAGACTTATCATGGAACTGGTCCATATTGGATGCTCCTCTTGACTGGTTTTCAGTGTTTGGTATCGTGTCTACTCTAGACGATGACGGGTTTTGCGTGGTTGATGAAGAGCCATCTCTTGAAACTGACGGACCTGGGCTGGCGTGATCAGCTGTCCCATCAGAGGCATTTGCAGTCTGATTTTGTACGTAATTTGGCGTTTTCTGTCGTTTGGCAGCGCTTCTTTGTGTTGTCTGTGCTTTATTTGTCGACTTTCTCTGCCTTTTAGGTGGTTTCATCTTCTACTTGTAGGCTGATGTCGCTGGATTGAAAAAAAAATCTTGTTTCAAAAATGTCAGCCGGCAACTACATGCAGGAGCGGTATAATCACGTGATACATGTAACGAGGCGAAATAAGGGGGAAATAATTAGATGCAAACGTTAGGGGTGCAGACAGGGGGGATTGGAAACTAAAATAAATACTCATTCACTTTAATTAAATCTGTTTATCGGAATAAAATAAACACACTTATAGCATGTAACAATTCAGAAAATATGACAATATGTAAACTTTTGCCAGTACTATAAGTCTGTCATGTCTTACATTAACAAATTGCAATGGACCTCTAATGTTTGCTGTCGTTATGGTGTTCAACAGCTGTTCTGCAATTAAACAGGACAGTTTAACATTGATGGATGACATTTGACCAACTACAATAGTTCTTAAAACAAAGTATTATTTGTCATGGATAATATGTTAATTCCATAGAACACGACAGGATGCAAATATCTATATATTTTTAAAAAAAAATGACACGCCTGTGGACGGTTGATCGGCATAAATACTCAATACTGGGAGTCTTCGATTATTGTTTACACGTGTATATACTTCACCTTCTTGTACTAACTTCCGACATGCGCACTAAATCTGATATCAACGTTTTTATTGCAAAGGGCACAACATTGTTATAATATTAGAGTCCAACCAGAGTTTTTCGATTACATGTACCTCGTTAGATAGGAGGTGCTATATATAAATGGATTTTGGAAATTGAGTCTTGTATTCCATGTTGTTTTCAACCAATTAATATTTTGTTCGACAAATCAAAATTAAAAATGGAATTGATATTCCTTTTTCATATTAAGTCTGATGTACATAGCGAAGAAGTCAAGCGTTTGATGGTTTTACACATGCATTTAAAATATTCTCTCGAAACCAATGGACCAAATTTAACCAAGACTTACTGTTGTGGTCTTTATGAACAGTGCCAGACAATAGTCATCCTTTTATAATACAAGTAACATTTTAAGGAGTTACAATAAACTAAAACTTACAACTTATTTTTCAAATTCAGAAACTCGATTAGGCAATGTCTAATATATTTTGTTCTCTTAAAACTAAAATTAATTGAACACAGCTGTGCATGAATAAACAGGCGAGGCTCAGGTGAGCCTCTAGTTAATTGTGAAATAGTGAATACCTCGTTCATTTACGATTCAACTGCAATGGACTATTTTGTATTTCCACAAAAATTGTTTTATAATGTGTGAATGGCCTTATTTCAACCTTAAACGCACGCTTGTCAATCAATGCTTGATATAATATTTTACAAAAAAGTATGTTAAACATTGTATTGAGGGGAAAACACAAGTAGGGTATCATATATCACGATGGTATTAAAAGGTATACATATGTTTGTGATATCTCGTATTTCTATTTGTCCTCTTGGTAGTTCTCAAAACTTCATAGTTTAATTCGAAAGCAAAGAATTAATCATGTTTGATGACTGTCAACTATTTTTTTAAAGATATGATTAAATGCAATGGTGTTGGCAAATGTAATTCCCATTGCGCATATTTTTTTTCTACAAATGTTTTATGGCATCAAAACATCTACTTTAATTGATGCTACACATTCGTTTTTCACACAAGACTTTCACATTTTCTATCGATTTTTTAACATAAACTTGCTTTCACATGAGATAATGTTTTTTTTCTTTCTTAAAATCACGTGGATTTATGATCCGATGAAGAAATTTATATTGGGATTGAAGACAGCTAATTCTGTACTTTATCTTCCTGTTAATGTACTTTATCACCTCCATCGTCATTAAAACATAGCATTACCGTAGGACATCGTCCCCCTGTCGATTGTATGTTTAACCTTGACAATTACTTTATTATATGTCCAGATTTCACAACGCTGCACATGAAACTACAAACAACTATTCGTTCTCTGTTCTTTTTCTTGTGAATCAACACTTAAGAAGAGTTTGAAGATATCAAAGGGGTAATCAGAATCCGTAAATCGAAGAAGGGTACACATATGAGTAATAATTCTACTTTCCACTGATGATGTTATATTTTTCCTATGTTAAGACATCAGCGAATGTGTCCTTCTATGCCTATATATAAATCCAGGATATCTACTGTATCGATTAATAAATAATAAGGAATTGTCTAGGGCTCGCTTCATTTTATGTACATTCATATAAATTACATATTTCTGTCATTTAGTAGAACTATTTTTTATTTATATTTATAGATATACGTAGAGATAATTTGTGAAGGAAGTTCAAGAAAGCACAATTTGAATTACTACAGATGACGGCAAAACATGTCCTATAACATGACTTTCATCTTGAGACAATAAGAAATCAGATATGCATTGATTTTTTTTCTCGGCAAGATTCTTCTACGTCACGCTTTGATAGTATTTGTATTTATTTGTGGGAAAATATATTCTTGAGAATGTTTTGAACAAAAATGAATACGGAAATGCTCTTCAAAGTTTTAATAACGTAACGACATAACGGTCATTTCAGAGCATAGTCATATTTATACAACATTTTTACAAACATTTCAAGACATTTTTCATAGGTTTCCGCATTATATTTCTCTGACTTTGGAATTTATATATTTTCTTATTGTCAGATTTCAATTAGATCAGTATGAGTCTTGAAATACCCGATGGACTTGGAGATTTGCTACGTGACTTCACAGTTGCCGTCCTCCGAGATAGACCAGGCGACTTATATGATTTTGCAGTGGATTATTTTACAAAAGTCCGTGAAAAGAGAAAACCGAAAACCATTCCAATGTATGTTATAGTGGACGAGGAAGACGTTGGCGAGCCAGACAAGGAAATATTCAAGCCAAAGCTACAGAAAAATAATCGGTATGCGAGGAGACAATCTGTTTCTGCTGAACGCTACAATCCGGAAGAGGATGATGACGATGAAAAGGTAATTCATCCAAAGACCGACGAACAACGAGCACGATTGTCGGATGCAATATGTGGAATTTTGCTATTTCGTTGTTTAGAGCCTGAACAGATGCAAGATGTTTTAGATGCTATGTTCGAAAAGGAAGTGCATCCTGGAGAATACGTCATACGTCAAGGAGATGACGGGGATAATTTTTATGTCATTGATTCCGGAATTTACGATGTTCTTGTCACAACAAATGGAAATGAACAGAAAATACACCGTTTTGATAATAGTGGGAGTTTCGGGGAGTTGGCATTACTATACAATATGCCTCGTTCTGCTACAATTGTGGCCGTTTCCGATGGAACATTATGGGCTATGGATCGTAATTCATTCCGTAGAATCGTTTTACGAAGCGCATTTAAGAAGAGGAAAATGTACGAAGAATTGTTAGAACATGTCACAATTTTGAAATCTCTAGAACCGTATGAGCGAATGAACTTGGCTGATGCATTAGTTACAAAAACTTACAATGAAGAACTTATCATTACACAAGGCAACGAAGCCGACGGTATGTATTTTATCGAGTCAGGAATGATTCGGGTAACGATACAAAAGCCCGACGGTGAGGAGGAGGAAGTAGGCCGGCATTCAACGGGTAAATATTTCGGCGAGTTAGCTTTAATAGAAAACAAGCCAAGATCTGCTAATGTTCATGCGATAGGTAAAGTGAAAGTAGCCTTTTTAGAAAGAGGTTCATTTGAGAGGCTGTTAGGACCTTGTCTTGATATCATGAAGAGAAATTCAGAACTATACAAACAGTTTATCAATCCAAATGACACAGTAAAATACAACCACTGATATTCTAAGTTATTATAGATGCCTTTAAACAGTGGACTGTCATGTCATATGGTTGTCATTAAACGTTACTACTTGAAACATGCTGATTGAACTAAAACAATGTTTTATTAAACGTTATACTTTTGTATTGGAACAAACTGCCGATACAATGTATATCTAATGTAGCACATGGGAACAATGTAAGGTCATGTTTTTTTGTAAACTTATTGCAATCAAATGTTGAACATTCTTCAAGCAATGCTTTGTTCGTGTAAATGTTGTCTATATAATTGTGTATCTGATGAGGGGGCATTTTGTTTGTGATGAAATGTGTAGTGAGTGATCAACTTAAAATTAAATTTATTCTTTATTTATAACATGCTGTTTGTGTATATTTATTTTACTTTGTTGAAAAGATCGGTGAAACATGTCTAAAACAAAAGTCCATGTGGTCGTTGTCAGCTTTTGTGTTCAGAATAGACAGATGTTCTGTTTATAGGGGTTAAATTAACAAGTATTTCCTACATTGGGAGGGGCCATTGTGGTCGTAATCGTATGGTAGGTGGGTTTACAACTACCTGTGCAATTAGTACCTAACACCACTAAAGTTGAGAGTTCGAACCCCATTCATGGCGAGGTGTACTTGATACAACATTATGTAATAAAGTTTGTCTATGATTTGCGACAAGTCGGTGGTTTTCTCCGAGTACTCCAGTGTCCTCCACCAATAAAACTGACCGCCACAATATATCTCAAATATTGTTGAAAGTGGCGTTAAACGCCATAAAACAAACTAAACCTACATTGGGATTGTATATCTAAAGTTCGGATTATACATGATTCCGTTTTATTCAGGGTTAGGATTAGACAGGTATCACTATTTTCAACTGAAAATTGATTTATGATTACCATCCAGTGTTTGATCAACAAAGCACTTATTCAAAGGCGCATGCTTGACCGAGTAGTTAGAGCGTAGATTCTGACTACAAGCTAAACACCACTGGTGTGACTTCGAGCCTTGGTACCAACCTCAACTGTTACCATTTCTGGTCACCTTCCAATGGCAGGGTATTTCTCCGGTTAGTCCGTTACAAATGTCCGGATTTTACTCTCCCATTAAGCCTGGTAGTCAAGGTTTATATGATACCATTGCTGAAATTGCTTATAAACACAAATCCATTTTTATTTATTGTAGAGGGATTATTGCTTCTTTGTATGGTAATGTAGAAAAAAACTATAGAATTGATCCAATAGTTGAAACGTTTTATACTAACTAATTCAGTACCATACCAAAGAATAATTTCAATCTCTTATTCACAGATTTATTGATCCTTGTATTCCCTTATCAGGGGCGTAACAAAGTATACATTCATGTGTATGCAAGATCGGAAAGGGGTCTGGGGACCGCTTAAGGTCCCCAGCGAGTACAGGGCAGAGCCCTGATCGGGGGGGGGGGGTCCGGGGGGCGAATCCCCTCGGACGTCAGCGATTTTTAGGATTTTAAATGGAAAAGAAACTGTTGTTTTTTTAAGGACATTACGACAACTCAATCAACAATATTTACGTCATCTTTCAACTATAAAAAGGAGGTTTAGGGAAAAAAACTGTTTAAAACTGCAGTAAAAATAGATGAACAGAGACCCGATGTTTAAAAAAAAACCATGCCACTGGTATTTGACAATTATCAGGAGAATCATTTACCTGTAGTTGTTTACTTTTTAAATTTGAGCGAAGGAGTGGTAGTGGTCTCATTGATAGCTATAGTTATGCCACATATTTGAGTATTCATTAAGTTAAGGCCTTACTAAAACCACAGGTTATTTAGTGATATTGCCATTGCCAGGCGGGCTCCCTATTGACCCTAATCCCTACAAATAATTGTTCAGAGACCTGTGCTAAAACATATCTTTATCGATGATACAATTTTATTATTTCAATCTGGTAAAGTTTAGGAATCATCGTTAAAAACGAAAGCCAATCTCCTGTAGGCAGCTCCAGCAAATTCGTCTATGATACCCTCAATGTTAACAATGTAAATGTGTGAGGATCAGTCCACTCAGCTTCTAGCAGGTTTAATTTATCTATAGATGTGTGACAAATTTCTCAAGGTGATGCCTGCAGCGTCAATATACGGTGGTCCATGCTTCGCTTATCGCACTAGCAATGGCGACACTAGGACATTCTGAGATAGTTTCTGACACATTTATGTCACGATCACTCTTGTCTTTATCAGGAGTGGGCTGTTGAGTGTCAGACTTTAGTTTAAAAAAACGTGTAAAGTTTCCTTTGACTCATATTTATGTTGCAAAAACACTTTTTGCAGTAATGGTCACTTCACCAAAAAGAGCTCTACTAAAGAAGCCCGATCGTGTTTCCGCACCTCATTCAGAGCATGCTACTAGCCTACATTGACAGTATAGAACATTTGGTAGCAAGCGCGCATGCACAAATGCAAATGAAGCAAGCACAATATTTTGTTTTTTGTATTTTATTTTTGGAAAAAATATGTGTAGGCCCGTGCTTTTTTGCTGCCGTTGTTGTTACGCCCCTGCTTATTAACCTCTGTCAATATATCTAATAATTCAAATTTTTGCACAAGAATATTACGATAAAAAGCTGAATAAATCTGAACGGATATGGATTTAACATTGTCCGGATGCTAATCCGTTCATGACCAGCCTGCGTTGTAACGAAATAATCCCTGAAAACAGTCTGAAAATTATGTAAATCTGTAATATAATTGTAAGATAAATAAATTAATGGTTGATATTTGAGTTCAGGTGACTACATAACGGAGTTATTTGTCTGAATGAATTTAGTTTTGATTTTCAAAGTAAAATGTAAAAGTTTAGGCGTTGACAGTGATACGAGAGAATCTAAGGACCAATAATTCTGTGTTAGGGTTAGGGAATTAAGGTTTATGGTGCTTAATGCCACTTTCAACAATATTTCAATTATATCGTGGCGGTCTGTTTTATTGGTTGAGAAAACGGAGGATCTGGAGAAAACCACCGACCTGTCGTAAGTCACTGACAAACTTTATCACACCTTTCACTGATCGAGATACGAACTCACAACATCAGTGGTAATATGCACTGATTGCATAGGTAGTTGTATATCCAACTACTATACGATCTCGGTCACGACTGCCCCTAGAGAGTATAGCTCTGTGTATTAGGATTATTAGATTTAATGTCGAGTCGTTTCTTTCAAAATACATATGATTCGTATACTAACTAGTGCATATAGAAAAGTACTACATACAGATTTTGTCAAATACTTTGTTATAGAATATTATCCAGAACAGTAATAAAAAAGTACTATCAATGGATGCCAGCTTGATTTACACAGCTGATACGTGAGAAAATGTAACATAAAAAGTCCTCTAATTCAAAGAGGACAAATTAAGATGAAATGTGAAGATGTACATAACACGTATTGCGCTTCCTGTTTCAATAAAATAACTCATTTGAAGAGCATTTCATTATTTGATATTACATGTCTTACTATAGCATTATTTATTGTTTTACACTTTACTTACCTGCCTTTAATAATGCTTATCAAGGCTAAAGTTATGAGTTCGATTCCCGCACATGGTGATATGAACCCGGTGCAATAGTATGTAATAAAGTTTGTATGACTTGATTAATTCATGCCCCCATTCTATATGACGCATTATTATATGATTTATGCTGTCTATAGTAGAAATGATGTCATGAATAAACATTTAATCGATGTAAGCCATGCACATCCTTCTGGTAATTCAAACATCACTCCGTTAATTACCTTCTGTAATGTATGTGTAGTGTGTCTTTTTTGCATTACTATTTAGCTCTTTCTATACATTTGGGACCTCATCGGTGGCGCAATGGTTGACGTGCTCGCATCGAATGCAATAGATCGTGGGTTCGAACCCCAGCCGGGTCAAAGCAAAGAGAAAACAATTGGTATTTGTTGCTTCTCCTCTAAGTACCCAGCATGAAGGAGAAAGAGTAAAGACTGGTTGGCTCGAAATCAGAATTATGTGTCCGAGTGGAGCGACATGTCTACCCGCGGACTTTTGTTTCAGTGAGCTAGCACTATCAAAATTCATCTCAGCATGTTGGTCTTGTACAAAGCGGATCTCATGATCAACTCATTGAAAATTAACTTGTTCTCGCCATGATATAGCTGAAAAATTTCTGAATTGGCATTAAATAACAACTACCCACTCAGTCACTCCTTATATTTGTTAGTTTTTCGCTTATGTTCACCCTGTTCTCTCTCTCTCTCTTTAGGTTGTTAAAATGTTCGTTCCTTAGGATGAGTATTCGCTGGATAAAATTCTCGTCCACAAGGCCTTCGTCAGTGTTTTATTTTATCAAGCATGTTACACGATGCTACATCTGATATATACTGTAAACTGTATATACCAAAGTCTTTATACAATTTACATTATATCTTAGATGTAGTATCGTGTAACAGGCTTGATAAAATAAAACAGTGATGAGAGTCTGTATTTAGGGTTTAATATTTGGCTTATGATTTAGTTCACGCATGACTCTCTCTTCATGGTAGATTTAGTTCACGTCTGACTCTCTCTTCATGGTAGATTTAGTTCACGTCTGACTCTCTCTCTCTCACGTTTGAATCTCTTGGTAGGGTATATGTAGCTCATGACTTAATTCACGTTTGAATTTCTCTTTAGGGTATATTTAGCTCATGAGTTAATTCACATTTGAATTTCTCTTTAGGGTATATTTAGCTTATGAGTTAATTCACGTTTGAATTTCTCTTTAGGGTATATTTAGCTTATGAGTTAATTCACATTTGAATTTCTCTTTAGGGTATATTTAGCTTATGAGTTAATTCACGTTTGAATTTCTCTTTAGCGTATAATTAGCTCGTGAGTTAATTCACGTTTGAATTTCTCTTTAGGGTATATTTGGCTCATGCGTTAATTCACGTTTGAATTTCTCTTTAGCGTATAATTAGCTCGTGAGTTAATTCACGTTTGAATTTCTCTTTAGCGTATAATTAGCTCGTGAGTTAATTCACGTTTGAATATCTCTTTATGGTATATTTAGCTCATGACTTAATTCACGTTTGAATTTCTCTTTAGGGTATATTTGGCTAATGAGTTAATTCACGTTTGAATAATTATATTCTTACTAGAATTTATCAATAACTCGTAATCCGATTGGATATCGTCACTTATTCTACGTCATTCAAAAGGAATTTATAAATCGATATTTCCGTTTACCAGACTACTTTTTCCCCGGTCATTCCACGCGTATAAATCTACGAGCAATGATACTAACAAGGATCTGCCATCTTGAAAATGTGAAATTATACATGTCATATTTACAACAATACACAAAAATATTTAAAAAGCTTACCTTGAACACTTATTTTAGTTAAATTGTATCAAACTTGAAGCGTACACGAAGCCAAATAACGTCCAATCTTTACGTTTCAAACTGGAAGTCTTCAAATGACGTCATGTTAGTTATGTTCCAAAGTCGTCAATAACATTTCGCGAATTTTTTTTTCAGTTTACAATCATGTGTATGGTATGTCCATTGTTTGAGACTCTCCTTGGATATTTCTTTAACAGTATTTAGCGTAGAAAAGAAACACGATGTCCAAGAATAAGAATTATAAGGATTAAACACTGTGTTTTTAGGAAATTATGTATGCATAAACTCCGGCAGCTCACTCACAAGCTTTACATAAAGGCCTTCGGACTTTATTCAGTTTGTGAGTGAGTTGCCGGAGTTTATACATAGATAATTTCCTAAAAAAACAGTGTTTAATCCTATAATATCTCTTTAGGGTATATTTGGCTCATGAGTTAATTCACGTTTGAATATCTCTTTAGGGTATATGTAGCTCGTGAGTTAATTCACGTTTGAATATCTCTTAAGGGTATATTTGGCTCATGAGTTAATTCACGTTTGAATCTCTCTTTATGGTATATTTGGCTCATGAGTTAATTCACGTTTGAATCTCTCTTTAGGATATATGTAGCTCATGAGTTAATTCACGTTTNAACACGATGTCCAAGAATAAGAATTATAAGGATTAAACACTGTGTTTTTAGGAAATTATGTATGCATAAACTCCGGCAGCTCACTCACAAACTTTACATAAAGGCCTTCGGACTTTATTCAGTTTGTGAGTGAGTTGCCGGAGTTTATACATAGATAATTTCCTAAAAAAACAGTGTTTAATCCTATAATTTCTCTTTAGGGTATATTTAGCTCATGAGTTAATTCACGTTTGAATCTCTCTTTAGGATATATGTAGCTCATGAGTTAATTCACGTTTGAATCTCTCTTTAGGATATATGTAGCTCGTGAGTTAATTCACGTTTGAATATCTCTTTAGGGTATATTTGGCTCATGAGTTAATTCACGTTTGAATCTCTCTTTAGGATATATGTAGCTCATGAGTTAATTCACGTTTAAATTTCTCTTTAGGATATATGTAGCTCATGAGTTAATTCACGTTTGAATATCTCTTTAGTGTATAGTTTGCCCATGATATAGAGTACGCTTGGCTCTTGATCTGGTGCATGAGTTCTGTTTTTGATTGAATGGTTCATTATGACGATTAGATAAAGACATTCAGCCAATGTGTAGTTCCTTTACATTATTGTATGTGTATTGACATTTTACAAGATGACCTATTGTTTGTCGTCTTATATTTTTGTGTCCACTTCTAATTTGATATCTACTGTTTTTTTTTACTATCACATTAAATGAATGTCGAGATCACAACACAAGGATCTAATCGACGAATGAATGGTAGCTAATAAGCCGACAATAGTATTCATCTATGCACAGGGAAAATAAGCCAATGTCTAAAAAGAATGTACTTTCATGTTGTGATATTATTGCATGGTCATCTAAATATGTTTTGAAAATGGATAAAATGCGGATGTGGACATGTAAGTGAACATGAAATATTCTCAGGAAATTTTTTTAAATATTTTCTAGAAATCTGTATTTTATTTCAGGAAAGGCCATTTTACACGAAAGTATAGTATTCCTCAATATAAACACATTTGTACATAGTTATGGTTTTGTCTAAAAATGCATTAGTACATGTATATTGTTTGAATTTTGAATTTTGAATTTTTTAAAAGTTCCATACTTTTAGCATTGAATTGCATAGTATCTTTGATTTTCCAGTCAGGTAAGTTTGACGATATTTCAAAGAAATGTTACCACCAGAATGCAAACACAAAAACTGTGTATTAATTATTCAAGTAAAAGCTCTTCAGCTCTACGTTTGTTTTGTAAAATGTATTATCATGTTTTGATTGACAATATATGTGTATGATAGAGCTCTAAGCTGTTCCGGCTCTACAAGTGGCACCCGTCATGTTAGTCAAGTTCAAAGTCAATTGAGAGTTCGATCCCCAGGTCGGTCAAAAAAGACTATACAAGTAGTATTTACTGCTTCTCTACTAAGCACATAACATTAAGTAGTAAGAGCATTAGAGCAAACACTGGTTTGTCCAACGTCAGTCATCAATGAAGAGACATGTCTACTGGTGGACTGCTGTTTCAGTTCATGGATTGGTACTAAGAATACAACTCATTTTGTTGATCTAGTACAAACGAGACGTCATCATTGTATATTCTCATCAAAAGGTAACTGAGAAAAAAAAGTTGCTTACTTTGCTTTAAACAATAATCAGTCGCTCACTCACTCATAAAGAACGATCCGTCGATAGAACTTTATTAATGGACTGTGTTAATGAAATGGACTTTTCTACTCGTTTAATTTGATGTTATTTATTACAATTACTGTTTTAATGTTGTCATTTGTATCACATGTTTTACATTATTTAAAATTGATAGACATTACCATCACTAGTTTAAATAACAAATACCCAGGAGAATATGGACCAGAACATGCTATTTTATTATAGTTAAATTAAACACAAGAGACGGTATGTGCTTATGTCTTAAAATGAAATTGATTTTGTTTAATTCATTTGTACATCACTATGTCTCTCCATGTTCCTTTGTTTTCTATTTTCGTATTTTAAATTTGGTTGAGGATCCAATTTTCCAAAGGTATTCAATAATTAAATGATCATTAATAGACAAAATTTGATATTCTCCTAAGAAGTTAATTGCTCGAATTCTCTGAGCATATGTACAAGAGGCTACTACTTGGTGTTAGGACCAAAAAAGTACAACTGATTTACTGCCTACAAATGTAACATAAGGGCCAATAAAGTCATGTAGATTACCGTCTACATAGTTTATATTGTGATAAACATTGGGTACACAAGACACAGGTCGAAGACAAAAATATATAGCACAACACGGAAAACTAAAAAGGTGTGTAACTCGGATCTCCCTCCTCTCCCCCCTTAGAAAACCTTGATACGCAAACAAACACAAATAAGATAAATAAGACATGAACCTTTCACAAACAACTGGGAGGTAAAGATGAACCGAGCATACTTTTTATGCAGAAATCGTAGCGGACATCCAGGACCGGCTTAAAGCTAATGTATGCCCTAGGCAAAGGCCAACCTTAGTGCCCCGACCCTCACCTTCCACTGGCATAATGTAAAAACTAATACGACCCCTTTATGCCAAGACTCAACATAAGATTTTGTCAAACGCCTACCATTAAATTCAGAATTTAATTTTCAGGGCAATTCTTTATATTAAAATCATTTAAATATCTGTTTTTCTTAGCAAAACGTAAACGTTTAACTCTGCATCGAACGTTTTGTATGACTGACTATTCCGAATATCTGTTTACTTCTGATGGTTCTTTTTTATTTTCACTTCTAGACTAATGTAAATAGAAACAATTTTTCATAACATTTTAAACTTGTAATATATTTTTCGCATTGTATGTAATATTTTAGCATTAATGTACATAGTTTTTAGCCGTTTTTAATAAACTTAATGAAAGACAAGTATAATTTTTCTTGTGACAAAGCCAATAACATTTATCAGTGTTTTATTTCATTTTTCCTACATTTTTATGATTTTTTGTGCGTTTTTGAGTCTAATATTTGGCTGATAAATAAATTGCGCTATGGTAGGATTTTTGTTGTGCCCCTTGCCCCTTGATGCCCTAAGCACGTGCCTATTTTGCCTAAGGGTTAAATCAGGTCTGCGGACATCCCAACACGGAACTAAGAACGTAAAGACATATAATGGGACAAAATGTTGGACACCACTATGAGAAAACATACACAAATAAGATATATGACATGAACCCTCCTACAAACAACTGGGGGTGAAAGGTCATCGAATATTATTTTGAACCGGAACAGACAGTGTGATTTTGAATAATGCGGTTATTGTGCTCTTCAATTCTAAGGGTTTCAACAAAACGACGGAACTCCTTTAACATTAGGACCGTTAAATTTAGGTTGATTACCGCCTACATATTTAATTTTAGGACCAATAAATTCCCGATGATAACTGCCTACATACTTTATTCAATTAATTCTGGTTGATTAATGCCTGTTTATTTAATAGCAGGGTCAATAAATTCAGAATGCTTTCTGTCGACTAATTAAAACATGTTCAATCTGTTTCTAGTTTATTGGTGAATACTCTCTTGAAGCAAATAACAATAACAGTAATACGTATTATCAATATTAATTTGTTATGCACCTATACACTATACGTACATCTCTGAAAAATATATAATTTATTTGTACTAACTTTCGGAACAGGTAGACTTAAGGAATAACAGTACTGTATTTGAAGAGATGGAGGTGTCAGTTGTGGATTTGACGGTCGCAAATGCCGTTTTACTGGCGACGCGATGCACAATTGACACCGACAACTCTTCAAATACAGTACTGTTATTCCTATTCTAATGAAATTATCCCAACGTGGCCACACTGGTTTGAAAACATACAAATAAAAGACAAAATATATGCACTTTTCAAATTCCTTCCGCTAAAAAAATAGTAATGTAGTTGTTTAAGGATCCGCCATCTTGAAAACGTGAAATCCTACATGTCATATGTACAACAATACACAAAAATAATTAAAACGCCTACCTTGAAAACTTATTTTAGTTAAATTCTATCTGACTTGAAGCGTACACGAAGCCAAATAACGTCTGATCTTTATATTTTAAACTGAAAGTCTTCACTGATTTGACGTCAAGTTGTTCTATGACGTCACGTTGTTTATGTGCCAAAGTCGTTCAACAATATTTCCCGGAATTTTAATTTTCGTGATTTTTAGACCCAGGGATATGCAAGAATACATTTTTATGTTCAGTATTGCATTAGAATGGATAGTAAACTCGATTTGCGACCATCAAATTTCCAATTGGTGCCGTGAAATTTTCAAGTATAATACAGTTATCTCCTAAATTCTGTAGGCCGTCAGCGTCAAATTCATAGTCGGAAATTTCTGGGTCAGCCATATTGTTTACAAACAAGTGCATTCCGCGTAGGAATATAGCATTCCTTCAGGCCTGTCAACTGCAGATTTGACGGCTCTCGATAGCCAATGAAAATACGCGTTACATTATAATTGCATTATAATAGCAAGTCTTAGGTGAGCTTTTCTATATTGTTTCGCAGTGAGTGCAAATTGTCTTTAGCCCTAGGGACGATATCAGTCGAGGGCTGATGACCAGGGAAATATGAAAAAGGCCATGTATTAATCTAGTTATCACATATTTTGCCAGGGCAGATAACATGTTATTGCCCTTCACAAATGGCAGAAAACATATTATTGCCTTCGTAAAATGAAATTGCCCCGGAGGCAAATAACACGCCGCAAATTATGCTTTATTACACATGCAAATTCGGCCTTATTTCAATAAAATATGTGATAAATCATAATATTGTTTAATATATTTGCAAATTCAATCTCTCTAATGCGAACACTGGCTATGTCGAAAACAAAAGTTTATCCTAAGGGCATTCTACTTAGACATGTTTCACTGTAGTTGTGACCGTGATATGCAATTTTAACACTGAAGTAACACCATATTTTAATATTTCTATCGAATAAGCATCACGTATTGACTGCTGTCTGATATTGATAACATTTTCTAATAGTTTCTTTTCATAACATGTTAAGTCTGTCAGGATTACTTTTAAATTAAGTTTCTGTATTGACAGCATCACAATGGAAAGTGGAAAAGGGAAATTATTTTTTTATGAGATCTCTACAAGAAGCAATATTTGAATGCAGTTATTTAATAAGAAAACATTTTAGAAATTGGTTTCATTGTGGATTGTGATTTTGGATCATTTAAGAAAAGTGTGAAGATATAAAAGGGATAATCGAAAGCCGTAAATAAACAGACAGTACAATGCTTAAATACAATATGACAAAGGGACAAACAATGATTTACAAAGAATTATACAGAAAACTACAGATTGAGAAACACGAACCCATTAAAACGGGGATAAACTCAGGCGCTCAAATCTTCTTAGCAATGTTAAAAAATAAATCTAGTAAAATTATAATAAAAACAAATTGACCAGCGTCTGTCTTAGTTTTTATACTACATTTTGTGGCAGTATGTGTTTCCAGGTTTATTATTTTAAAACTTGTGTGACTAGCTAGCTACATACAAGACACGTACAATTACTCTTATGCAAATAAAGTAATTTGAGTTATGAAGGAACTCCATACGTCGTCAATATCATTCCAATTAGGACGGGAGTTTTTATTCATTTAAGTTTAATTCTAGTTAGAAAAAAAGATCTTATTACCAAATTATGATGGGATCGGTATACCTTCAAATCATTTCGAGTTGACAAAGGATCCTTATGCCTTCAAGTCAATTCGAGTTGAGTGGGGATCATTATACCTTCAAGTCAATTCGAGTTGGACAGGGATCCTTGTACTGCCGTGGTCAATTCAAGATGGGTGGGGAAACTTATACTTTAACTATCAATTCGAGTTGGACGGGGATCCTTATAATGTCATGGTCAATTCGAGGTCGGCGGGAATCATTTGACTCCAAGATGAATTTCAATTACGAAAGGATTGATTTTTATATCTTCTAGATCAAATCGAGTTAAGACGAGAAACCTCCTACCTTCAACATCAATCCAAGTTAGGACAGATATTCTTATAACTTTAAGATCAATATGTTTTTATGATGGCGATGCTTATCCCTTCAAGGTCATATTAAGTTAGAACTAGGATCCGTATACATTTAAAATTAATTATAATTATATTTAGCAAGAATATATGTATCTTCATGATTTATGACAAGGATCCTAATACCTTCAAAGCAAGCTTAATTGGAGTTAGTGCGGGGATCAATCTATCTTGAATGTCATTTTGAGTTGCGATAGGGACCATATACCTTCCAGATATTTTCCAGTTTTCACGGGGATCTGGATGCTTTCAAGATCAATTCGAGTTAAGAATAATAGAATCTGATATTCAGTTTTATTATTTGCGCTGACGGGGGCTAGAATATGTTTTAGACTAATAAGGAATCCATATACTTGTGGGTAGTTATTCTATTTTAATAAATCTACATCAAGAGAATTATATATCAATCTAGGTATACATTCAACACGGATGATCAATAATATTAATATCTATATTTACTTTAGTTGGATTATGTTTCATAAAAGAATGCTACATTGTAGTTTTCTTCAAAAAGAGTTTTATTTATAGATGTCGTAAAAACATACAAATAACACGAACTTGATTCTTACTACCAGAGGCACTCTGTCGTTTTGCTACTAACATTCTTATTAATTGGTTGGCGGTTAATTCTATGAAAAACAAAACTGACAATTTAATAAAACTTCTGACAAAATTGTTAATTCTCGTTTCCAGTCAAACATTATTCTACTGTGGGTTATCCAACCACAGGAATGCTGGCACCAGTGCGTTCATGATGTATAACTGTATTTAAAACATTTTAAATTTCCAGGTTCTTCACCCAACTTTGACTGGCACTAACAATATTTCGTATTCTTGTAGGAGCATGATTCATTTTGGACGTATATTCCATTTCATGCAATTTAATCAGTATCATTCTGAAATCATCACCATGACCACAATATATATTATAAAGTTCCGAACAATGTCGGGCATAAACCCGTCAAAGTCGGATTAGGATGTAATTGATTAGTTCCATATCATAACAAAATATAAACCATACAAGGGAGAACATTAATTATTTAATAACGAGAGTGATATTAACGTTAACGGTGATAAGAAGCCATCATATTCTCTGTAATGGATTTCCCCTCCTAATCAATAGCATATTCGTAATGTTGTAGTGTCGTAGCTTGAAAAACAAATATTGGTCGTGAAGATACATAGCTGTATTTTATCTATATTAGGCTTCTTTGATACGGTCTCAGTGTAATTTCAAACTAGCTATTATTGCGATATGCCTTTAATTGCCATATTAAGCATGATAGCTGCCTCTAGTGTAGGATATTCCATAAATGTACTAATTAACGATGCTTTGCTTCAAGAAATAGTATCTAATGTTTCACTATTACTGTGTAATAAGCTTTTCTACAGTAAACCCTTACTATCTTGAACTCAGATAAATCATTTTCTTGGATAATTCGAAGTAAGAATATGGTCCGCTTTAAGATTTATAACCTAATGTTACACTGATATCTCTAATAGTCAGCTATACATTCTGATTGCGCGAGGTTTGAATGTAGTAGTTGTGTCAAATATTTCAAGGAATCTAATGAACCACGTGTTCCTGTCGGTTAAGTTGAAGTCATCACTTCAAAAGTTTTACAGTCACCACCATGATGCGAGCACCCGATCGAGTTCACCCCCGGCATTTTGGTGGGGTCGATATTGCTCATATGCTTAGTTTTCCGTGTTGTCCTATTGTGTCTTTGCGTACTTAGGTTGTGATGTCCGCGACGATTCCGCATAGAAAAGATGTTCGGTTCATCTTTACCCACACGTGTCTTATTTATGTTAGAATAATTTGTAGATACCAAAAGTTACCAGGTAATCAGAATCCGTATATCGAAGAAGAACAGACAATACAATGGCCAAAAGAACAAGTACAAAAGGACAAACAACGATCTACAAAACATACATATAAAACTAAAGATCGAGTAACACGAACCCCACTAAAAACCTGGGTGAACTCAGGTGCTCCGCAGGCTAAGCAGTTCCTGCTCCACTAATGACACCCGTCGTTTTAATCTAGTTACAAACCCGGTGATAAGCCATCAATGAGGAAAGGACCGGGAAGTGTTTACGACAATTGGATCATATCCGTGATCATTTGTGACACAGATATTCCATAATGGTCAACCAAGTCACCGCAAAACTTTCGAAGTGATGACTTTAACTTACATAAGAGGAACCCTTGGTTCAGTAGCTTCCTTGTTAGCAGCAACCCTCTATCAAGGAAATCCCGATAGGCACCACAAGCTCTGGAATATCGTATGAACTCGGAGATATATACTCCATATGCAGGTGCTGCTGGAAAGTTGCTACATATGAACGGAAAGTTTACCATGTGAAAATTGAAATAATCTCTTTTGTCGTAAAGGTTCGTTCTTAATCGCCCCTCACTGTCAATTTCTAGGTGTAGGTCAAGGTATGAAGCAGACCTATCTGTATCTGTGGTATCCTTTATTTCAAGCTCAATGGGATAGATGCGATCAACGAAATCACCAAACCTAGAATTATTTAGTGAAAGGACATCATCTGTATAGCGGACTGTGAAATTAAAGTATCGGGCTAACTTCTTTTCGTTTTTCTTGAGAAGCCCCTGTATGAAGTCTGCCTCATACGAATAAAGAAACAAGTCGGCGAGAAGAGGAGCACATTTTGTACCCATAGGTATGCCGATTGTCTGTTGAAAAAACACGTCCACCAAAGATAATAAATATGTTGTCAATCAAAAACTCGATCACGTTGATGATATCAGTTTCTGAGATTGCTTTGGTAGAATCAGAGTGGGTTTTTTTTTTTTACAAAATAAGATCTGTCCCTTCCTAGCACAAGGTATTTGTAATCTACGTTGGCCATTCTTTTTTATGAAACACAGTTGGACCAACTTCCTTAATTTGTCCTTCAGCTTAGAGTGAGGAATAGGTGTGTAGAGGGTAGATAAGTCAAATGTTTTAATGCTATTGCAGGAGGAGAGGGACCTAGATTGTATGTACTCTAACATATCTTTAGAGTTTTTCAGAATCCACATTTGATTCACACCACCCCTCGAGTAGCTAATGTCAAAGTAACTCTGAAGCCCAGTTTGGACCGCCGATAGAATACATGTTAATAATTTGGAAAGAGATCTCCTGGAGCATTTGGCAGACACAGCAATATAGCGCTGTTTGAAAGGACACTTGTGTAATTTATGAATTTGTTTTTGTTGCGAATATAGTGCTGTCCAACATGTATTCATTATATGAGTAACATGACGGGTTTCGTATGAGTAGCAGGAACTACTTACCCTTCGCGAGCACCCGAGTTCACCTCCGTTTTTATTTTTCAGGGTTCTGTGTTGCTCATCTTTTTAAATTTTGTCCTATTATGGGTCTTTACGTTGTGAGTTCCGTGTTGTGATATCCGTTACGATTTCCGCATAATGACGGTGTTCGGTTCGTCTTTACCTTCAGTAGGATGCTGCAATGTCTTATTTACGTTATTTGTTTTTGTTTGCGCACAATGATATCCAAAAGATATTGTGTTGTTTTTGTTTTGTTTTCTTCGTCTTGTATACCCTATGTTGCCAGTTTTTCTGGATTGTCTGTTTTTGATTTCCCCTTCGGTATTTTCTAACGTTTATTGATTAACCGTTACGGAATAGATATGTCCTTTCTTCATTCGTGACTTATCACGTTACGGAATGGATATGTCCTTTCTTCATTCGTGACTTATCACGTTACGGAATGGATATGTCCTTTCTTCTTTCGTGACTTATCACGTTACGGAATAGATATGTCCTTTCTTCATTCGTGACTTATCACGTTACGGAATGGATATGTCCTTTCTTCATTCGTGACTTATCACGTTACGGAATAGATATGTCCTTTCTTCATTCGTGACTTATCACGTTACGGAAT
>MJUT01052658.1:104218-119314 GCA_002080005.1 Gigantidas platifrons | reverse complement strand
TCGATACTTCTAACACACGAATACATGATCACTCACTTTCTAGACTATCGATACTTCTAACACACGAATACATGATCACTCACTTTCTAGACTATCGATACTTCTAACACACGAATACATGATCACTCACTTTCTAGACTGCAAAAAATGTGTCGGCTTAAACTAGTTTCATCTGTTTTATCCATCCCTAACTAAAATAGGAATGCATTGAGTAGCAATCTGCTGAACAAGCAATAGTATAATTACTCCTATTACCCATTCACATATATCCAATATAGACATGACAGCACTTATATAATGTGCCCTCCGTTTGTTCTTGTATGTTGAAGACTTTTCTATTTGCTTGAATTAAATATTACTCTACCGTCACTCGACATTATACCTCTCTACATTCAATACATAGACACCCTTACTCTCCCCTCGCTCGACAATCTACCTCTCTCCACTCACACGACATACCATATTATTTTCTCGTCACTAGACAGATAATACCACTCCCTCCCCCATCATTCCACAATACATTTAATACTCATACAGCATAACCATTTGTACACTGTTTTATTTGTTCTATTAAGAACAGTTTTCACAGATAAATTATATGTGAACAAATGCTTCAAATAACTAATGTGGGATTAATATTTCAGGACAACAGCCAGGATTATTTTCATGATAGCCGCCAACGTGGAATTTAGTTTCAGGATAGCCAACCGGGGGAGACTTAGATACGCGATAGGCACTAACATGATGTTTAGTTTCATGAAAGCTTCAACATGGGGATTAGCTTCAAGATATCATACAACGTGGGTTTTATATGCAATATAGCATCCAACATAATATATAATTTCACCATAGCACCCAACGTGTGACTTAATTTGAAAGAAGCCACAACAGTGCAGGGCGGTTTATTTTTAAACCTCTACCAATGTTTCCCATTTCGGTTGGTTCCTGACTATTAGAAATATAAATAACGTACCTATAATTTCAGGTTTGTTTTCTAATAAACTACTGAAATGTATTGATAACTGTTTTTTCAACTTCGACCAAATAGGACTAATTACACCTAAGCTATATAAATTATGATTAAAGGATGTCTTGCAAAGTGTCGTGTCTATTAGAAACAAGATAACCAGGACAATGTGAAATAACTTAATAATATATAGCTCTTGTTGAATATTTTTTTTTATATATTTTTAGGTAATAGGTAAAATTAAACAAACAACAATACGAGCCCCCACAACAAAATGGAGTACAACCAGATGTTCCGGAAGCATTAACATC
Source organism: Gigantidas platifrons (assembly GCA_002080005.1). Taxonomy (NCBI): domain Eukaryota; kingdom Metazoa; phylum Mollusca; class Bivalvia; order Mytilida; family Modiolidae; genus Gigantidas; species Gigantidas platifrons. The sequence continues at coordinate 118,036 of MJUT01052658.1, read as the reverse complement.
TTTCATGTCGATCCCTTTTTACAAAGTACTAATTTGTAATGTTTGCAAAGAGGATTAAGATCATACAGTTATCATAACTCACGTACGCAGATGTTAACATACCTTTAAAAACATATTTTGTCAATGAAACTCTCTTCACTTTGTTTGATTAATCCTTTATTTGAATATATATGATGAGGTCATGGCAATCCTAACAAATGGTCAAGTGGAAATGATTTGACATTGATTATAACACATTTTTTTTAAGTCAGCGATTTATTTCACGACAATTATTCAAAATAAAATATATCCTGACAAGAACCCGCATGGGGGATGTAATGGTCATTGTAGTCGTCTCCAGTATGGCAGATCGTGTGTTTGATCACCGATCGAGCCATGCCAGACTGAAAAATAGTATTGTCTGTATCTCAAATAAGCACACAGCATTAAGGGGCTAGAGCTAATATAGGTACACTTATAGTCAGGATACTGTGTCAGAGTGGAGCAACATGTCTACCCGTGGACCGATGTGTCAGTGCTAGCACTGTTATAATCTAACTAAGCGTGTTGGTCTAGGACAAAGGGGACATCAACACCGACTCATCGAAAAAAACTTGCTATAGCTGACAATTGCAGATTTATAAGAAGACTAACGGAATATCTGAGTAACAGATAATTACGGATGTGTCCCATTCTGGTAGTCACAATCACGTTGCAGATCATCTGAGTCCATCCCGATTTTTGTGGGGTTCGTTTTACTAAATCTTATGTTGCCTTCGTAGTGTTTTTCGGCCTTTGTTTTATGGAAGGTCATTTTACTTTTGTCCCTTGTATTGTCTGTCCATCTTCGTATTACGGCTTCTGGTTAACTCTTTTGTATCTTTAAACTCTTCGTTTTAAATACAATTATGTAGGAATACACAAAAGCACAATCCTAGTACATATATACAATATTGCTTATTTCATTCTTTGAGCTTTAGATTCAGGGGTGTATTCTCCTTTGTTGATATTCGAGTACAAAAAGTACATACCGCGGTAAGATTTGTTTCGCTACTGTCATATAGCAGCCTTAACTCACGACAAATGATAGTTTTAGGAAATACGCAATGCTACAATCCCGAAAGTAACTAAAACGATTTAACATAATATGAAACATTAATACTATCTCGTATGTTCCTTATAGTAATAAAAAAATTACATTGAGGGACATTATGTTAACCACTAATGTAATAAATGTTATAAGAAGCAAAATCTTACGTTTAGCATGTATGTTGCAGATTATAGGCATTATCTTAGCAATTAGCTTTTTCACTGTCTACCTTGTAAAGATGTCAAAATGTCAAAGATTGTGTTGTTGTTTATGCTTACATATGTTGTTTTATTTATCCTTTCTTTGTGTTAACCTTTGCTACCATCATAAAGGTGGAAATCTAACTTTTTTTTTTATATATATTTCATGGTTGCTGTTACATTGTAGATGGCCTCAATAACTTCCGAGCCATTAAATCAACAACAAAGGTCTGTAACATCTATAGAACCTTTTTTATTTTTACAGTAGACTGTGTTTCTTGAGTTTGATTTGAATAAATAAGGACATATGATGTTTCATTATTAGATAGTTTTGGATTTCCTGTCTTTGACTAACACGTGCTTTCAAGATCGCGTAGGGTATTTTTGGATCCATTTTTCATTTCTTATTTTCTTTTTTACTATAGCAACAAAAAATGGCAACACGTTATATTGTTCATGCCACACATGAAGAAAGTAGTTTTACATTCGAACATAATAAATATAGAAGACAAAACAAACGGCTTAATATTACAACTTTGGTATCTCCAAAATGTTCTTAGTGTGAACAAGTTCCAATTGCATTCATTAGTAAAACTGTCATGATACAAGCCATATCTAAATGCGTTTGTTCTGTAGGTCCATTTTCCTTTTGTCATTAATTATGATGATATTCAACTCATATGTTTTATGCAAAATATATTCTGGCTTGTCTACTCGCCTTTTATAAAGTTTGGGCTTGCAAATTATGTTCAATCATTTTACAATATTAATGTCTTCTGAGTACTAAACTATTAGGCTAAGGATGTTTTTAATCGCCTCTTTTTATCATTCAAAACGTTTTTCTGATGATATCACCCCCTTGTTGAAAAGTATGATGTCCCTTGCGTACACATGAAGAGAGGTTGTATTATAAATTTGTTTTGGAAGCGTTCTGACGGCGCGATATTTTTTTGTTTTGTCATTAAAAAATCGAAATCCATATCGAGAAGACAATTACAAGGAACACAGTATAACAACGAAGTATAAAATGCAATTTTGGGTAAAAAAAAAAAAAACAAAAAAACAACAACAGTACAAACATAAAAGTATATTAAAACAAATTAACACAACAAAAACATGAATGAAGCCACTACCTTTTCCCAGGAGATAATATATCCTGCTCCGTGATATTCTCCTCATTATCAGTAGATTGTGTATCTTTTGTATGTATTATATTGGGAATAAAACTAATAATTTACTGCACACATACATATACTATAGTTGATACTTTTGGGAGAATTGATTTCACAGAGCAATATCGAATGAAAGCCGAAACCTGAGATGCAGCGAGAATCTTTTTTCGAGCACAACATATCAACGATAGTATGTTTATTGGTAATTTGTCAAGATAACGTCAGTGATGTTACTATAATTTATCATGTCACGTTTGTCGATTGCTCATATTATCACGAGGGGCCCGGGTGGCTCAATGAGTTAGGTCGCTGGATCTAACAACTCATACAAGCCTATCACCAATACGGCGTGGGTTCGCGCCCGGCTTTGTAAATTGCAAAAAGGGTGCACTCGACTCGCAGTCGCAAGTGATAAAGTTTACCAGTTGCTTGCCCATGGTCGGTGGTTCTCTCTGGGTACTCCAGCTTCCTCCACCACTAAAACTGGTCGCCATGATATAGCTGAAATATTGCTGAAAGTGGCGTTAACACCAAAAAATCAAATCAAATCAATCATATTAGCACGTGTAAAACTCAAAGGGCAATTCACAAATCATCGATAGAATTTGCTACATGTACTGTTTAAACCAGTCTAATTTATATTAATGAGACCATATCTTACTTTAACAGTAATATTTATTACATCCTCAAGTAAGACCATTATTCATCTGTTGACCTTCTTTTGGCGGTGGATTGTCTGCCCTTTGATTACGCTTTCTGAATGACCATTGTTTTTGTCTTTTTATCTTTTTTCTTTTGTTCATTATATTTTATGGATTTCGACTTACGGTTTCCTGATGACCATTCTTTCGTTTGTTGTCATTTATGTTTACCCATGTTATTGTCTGTCTAGTTCGCTTTTTTCTGGTACTTTATTCTTTTTCTTTAAGCCATTGCATTGTATGTCTTTCGGTTTACGGCCTCCCTGTTCCCCTGTGGTATCTTCCAAGCATTTCTAGGCATGCCATAACCGTGGTTGTATGGTTGTCAGCTTGGTATATATCTATTCAATAAGTACCCATCATAATCATGATTAAACTTAGTTAGTGAGTACTACTCCCGAGGGTGACGAAGTGTACTCGATACATATTTGTGTGAGAATGTGTGTTACGTACGGAAGGTTGGTGTGTTGTTTCCGTATAGTACGGTGACATGCCAAAAAGTCTGATCGTCTCTATTCTAGATGTATTGATGTAAGTTGTGCTAAGACCCTGCTTTACCAATGAAATTTAATCAACAGACATCAAATTCGTTTAGGAACATCACATTAGACACAGACTATGAATAATTGAAATTAACTATTGACATCAGGAATCAGAAATTGCTTTATCTCCACTTTGAATAATTTATGTGATATGTTATATTCCATTATGACGAATACATAAAATATATCATTTATTTAAGAATTGAATGCATTCTTTTGAAGTTTCATTGGGGTATGATTTAGCGTTGACCGAAGTACATTTTCAATGAAGCGCACCGCGCTTCATGTTGAAAATGTGCTTCGATCAACGCTTTCATACCCCAATGAAACTTCAAAAGAATGCATTCAATTCTTATAATTATATTTAAATCACATCAAAATTTAATATAGTTGAATTTTTCGTTGTGAATTTTATTTGTGTTAGATTATTAGCTGTTGGAAATTACTTCGCCATTGATTGTTTACATCTGACATCGTCATGGAGGCACGTGCAAGTTCGGGTTTGAGTTTCATTGGGATGTAAAACATCTCTTTTATAATCATGTGACCACTTCATAACCAATCATATTGTAACATTTCAATGAAAAACGAAAGTATTGTAATTATTATATTTTACAGCCGACGATTTCATAAATATGTTACTAACTTACCTGTAATCAGAAGATAATAAATAAAGCATTAATGTTACCTTCTAACAAGGTAAATATATAATTTAGTGAGCATGACGCGTTTCTTGAATAACCTTCATCAGGTACGCTGATAATCAAGAGATAGAAAAGCCAAAAAAATGTCTACAGGAGCAAGAACACCAAAGAGTGTAAGCAGGATATCCACAAATCAGCAAATTCCACCTATGCGTGAGGGAAATAACCTTAGTTTGAAGGAATTATAAACTTTAAAGAAATATATAAATAAATTATGGAAAAGTAAAAGCACTGACTACTGTATTAAGTTGGTTAAAACAGAATTGAATTTGACCAAAACGTTAATGTTAGTGGGTACTGGGTTCATTGATAGATGTAAATCAAACAGCCATATGATCTCCACCTCGACGTATCCTTTCAAGGTTGATATATTTGTAATTAATGTAAACTGGGGTTACATTCTACTACATGTTATACTAAATCATGTCCACTTTCTTCTTCTCGTTAACTGTTCATGATGATTTAAGTAAGTTATTCAACCCCTTTCGGTCTGATTGGTTGGATTGTATTAAATGATATTAACTAAAATACTGCTTCTGTATCTTTATTGGGTCTTTTGGTACAAAATCAAATTTGTGTGGTCTTTAAACAGCCAATAATTTCACTTGGAACTTTCGTATTCTAATTAATAAATAAAGAGAACCATCAACTGAATGGATTAAATTGAAATGAGCAAGATAATAAATTATACACCAGAGAGATTGATGACAATTACGATGATTTTGACACAAACACTATTTTACTTTAGTGTCATGGCCTAATGTAATGCTATTAATTAGTTGTTTTAAGGGTTTCATTCCGTTATGTACGGATTATTATTATCGTATGCAGAATAAATTAACCCATCGAAATCATTTACTATAAATTCTTAATATTTAAATATGATACGCAGCGTAATGGAAGTTTATCAGCTTTCAACCTTAAACATTAGAAGATACGTGGGTTTCGTTTCATCCTGGTAAACACGGAAAGAAATCATGGCGATTGGCCATTTTGATTATGAATCGTCACAATAAAAATTATATTAGCCCCCTAGATCAGATTTCGAAATGAGAAACATAATGTACCTCTATGCATAGAAACATATTCATTAGAAAATGTGTGATTATTTTAGCTTTGATAATAAAACTTCCTCCTTTCATTTAAAAAATATGTTCAATTTGTGAACAGGTAATATGGCATAGCCTGATTTGGAACAATTAACGCTTAATAACCTGTTCACAAATTGGACTATTCCTTATGATTTAATCATTGCATCAACATTTAATGGTTCCTCGATTTTAATTACGATTATTTCATGGGACTAGTTGAATTTATCGTTGGCGAATGAATAGGTCGGCCACGTCACAATACCAACCCAGTTTATCAAGTATAACTAATCTTGCTTCAGGCGGATCAGCCAATCAGATTGCAATATTCACATCAAATTAAATTATATTACGATAGCACTCATACATCGAGAATACATAAATAAATATATATATATAAGAAGAATTGTCATTGTCTTTACAAATGAACAGTTTAAAATAAAAAAAATTATAAAATAACTACTGGAGGTCCGTAGTTTACGTCATTACCGTGATATTGAAATGTCACCATATTATTATGTATGTATATGAAGAATATTTATTATCACAATCAGCATGGTAAGAAGGAAATGTCGCGCTGAAGACGCAACACAGTACGTCATGGAAAATTCACATTCTTAATACAGAAAACTTCCGCCACAATTCTGCGTCAAAGCTGATAATTATGACGGCTGTAAAATACGTCTTTCTGTCCCCTAAATTGTTTATCTATAAATCTGCATAATCTTAGGAGTAATCAATTTATTGGAAAATATGTCGCAGTAATTCTTTTACTTTTGAGACTAAAAGATGGCAGTTTATGTAAAAACAAAAACAAAAATGTCAGATAATGGCAGTTATATTGAAAATAAAATATGACGTAGATTGAGCATATTGGGTTCACCCTTTTCCGATGATCGTATGGAAAACCGTCAGTAGAACACACATTTTGAAGAAGGCTGCATAAATAATAAATCTTGTTATGAACTAAGAACAAACAAAGCATATTGTATTGCCTTGTTTAGAGTGTCTGTAATTACTCATTCCCCTTGTCATCTTATTTTAGCTTAACATCGTTACGGGGCAACCGGGGATTTCATTTTTATGGAAGCGCATTAGTAATAGTACATCAACAATTAATACATCAAATTTATAAATAAAATTCCAATTAATGCAGAACATGTATGAACATAAGTAAATTTGTCTTAAAAATATTAACCAGCATAAAATAATAAAATGTTACTATACCCTACCATAATTTCTATCAACCTGATATTTTAGCCCATGCGCACAATCCGTATATTTAATTTGTCGGTGAATGAAAATTCTTATTAAATATAAAAATTAACCTTAGAGAAAACGGAAGAGGCAATCAAAATAGAGAAACCAGAAACACTCCCAACAGTATGCACAAGATACAAAACAAAGACAAATAAAACAATACAGAAAACTAAAACGACAAGAAACAGAACCCCACAATAATCGGAGGTAAATATATGAGCTCACGAAGAGTAAGTAATTCCTGTTTCTTATAAGACACCTACCATGTTACTCATATATTGAAATCTGGTAAAAGTTTTGTCGGTGATAACGGAAAGAAAATATCTACATAAATGGCAAACGATCCTTCGCCATTTGAGAAGTTGATATTTCGTAACGATCAAACCAGATCGTGATGACAACATAGAAGATAACTTCTACATAAGAGCAACATAGAAGATAACTTCTACATAAGAGCAACATAGAAGATAACTTCTACATAAGAGCAACATAGATTTGGTTTAATAACTTTTGCTTAAGCAACTGAGATCTGCTTAAAATATCAGCGTATTATGCTTAAGGGAATAATAACGTTGTGAAATATGAACCCACTACGCTGGTGCTACTGGACTATTGCTACTAATGGGAAGTTAAGTATTAGAAATATGAAGTCTTCACATTTGTCGTATAGTTTTTAATCTTCATCCATTGTCAAATTTAAGTAAAAGTCAACAGATGAAATAGACCTTTGGGTGTCGTAGTTTCATGTACTGTAAGCTCAATTGGATGGATGAGATGCAGATAATCACCGAACCGAAATGTGACAGAACATTATTTGCATAATGGGAACAGGAATTAAGTCTTTGTGCTATTGTTCTGTCTTTATGTTTGAGAAGCCCTTGTTGGAAGTATCCATCATAACGGTGTAGACACAATTCAGCATTATTTGTACCAATTGGAATACCGATCGTCAAGCATTAGTCAATCACTCTGGACACTTATGTTGTTGATATAGAAATATGATATTTGTATCATCTTGTCCTGTAATAATATTAGATTTTGAGTGGATTTTGTTTTATCTCTACAAATAATACAATAGTGATATATTTGATATCCGATCTTCTTTGAGAAGCAACCCAACGTTAAACAGCTGTAATATTTGAATGAACTTAAAATTAGCATAACAACCTTAAATGGGTTTTTGTTTAACAAAACGCTGAAATACAACTTCATTATCCTTGACAGTCATAAAACTGAATAACAGACGAACGCACACATGTCAGCTTTAAGATGATCATTACATGATATGTAAATTGATTTGTGAGATGCAAAACATCTTATACACCGTGTCACCTTTTCAAACGTCAGCTAAAATAACAGGGAAAGGAAAACTACCTACTGCGTTGCATCAAACTAAAGAGCACCTGAAAGGCTGCATCGGATGCAGCTTAATTTTAACAATAATGCAGCATTCATTTCAGTCGTTTTGCATAATGCAGCATAATGCATAATGCAGCATTTAAACATTTTAACATCGTTTTGCATAATGCAGCATTCATTTCAGTCTGTTTCAGGGTATTTATTAATATGAGTACGGAGATTTAACATTGGTTTTTCGACCGTTAGCTTACCGGATGTATAACCTGGAATTGTTCAATCGGATGTCTTCGGTACTTTTCTTAATATCTACCCGAAAGAAAAACGGAAATCAAAGGACAAGAAAATAGCACAAGACAACTGTCATATTGAATTCACAACAAATCTTAGATATGCCTAAACATAAACAAAAAGTGGTTATTGGAAATGCAAAAATATATATATATATATATATATAAGTAAAATTAATGAAGTGAGGTAAACAATTCCAAGTCGCGTTAGAAACAAAAATGAAGAACATGTAATCTTAAATCTCCATAGAGAAAGTCAAGGACGTATTCATTCATTTCAATCATCTAGTGAGAATATAAAACATGGAACATTCACCTCTGAGTGAAATATTGTATCGGATTTTTACACAAAAGTTGGGGAATGGGCATACATAAAATGAGAACCATAACGTATTGTATGGGTTCATGTTACTTATTAATACTGTATTTACGAGTACTAGTGTCTACGTCGTATTAGATGATGTTCGTGTAGTTTGACAGTCACACGATCAGTCTTATTAGTAGAACACTTGAGTTCGACCCGGTTTTAGTGTAGTTTGACAGTCACACGATCGGTCTTATTAGTGGAACACTTGAGTTCACGATCGGTCTTATTAGTGGAACACTTGAGTTCACTATCGGTCGTATTAGTGGAACACTTGAGTTCACGATCAGTCTTATTAGTGGAACACTTGAGTTCACGATCGGTCTTATTAGTGGAACACTTGAGTTCACTATCGGTCGTATTAGTGGAACACTTGAGTTCACGATCAGTCTTATTAGTGGAACACTTGAGTTCTCCCCGGTTTTAGTGGGGTTCGTGTTGCTCAATCTTTAATTTTCTCAGTAGAGTATTGTAGATCATGTTTGTATTTTTGTCCTTTTTCTTTTGATCATTGTAATGTCTGTCCTTTTTTCTTTGATTTGCAGCTTCTGAGTATCTGTTGATGTAAAATATAACATATATAGTATCAGAGGAAAACATGAAAGCTATAATTTATGATGAGTTTAAATGTAATTATTACAACTCGCATGAAATGTCAGTATATGCATACAAAGGACCGTCTGTTTTGCAAATAACAAAACGACATCAAGGAACGTCGTAGTCATGATCTTATGGTAGTTGGATTTACAACTATCTATGCAGTCAGTGTCTATCACCACTAAAGTTGTGAGTTCGAATACCGCTCATGCGAGGTGTACTGGATACAACATTATGTCACTGATTTGCTGCAGGTCTGTGGTTTTCTCCGGTTTCCTCCACCAATAAAACTGACCGCCACCATATGACTGAAATATCGTTGAAAGTGACGATAACCACCATACCCCATCCCCTAACCCGCACTAACGACAGGTTACATCAAAACGAAGAATAGCATAACACGGAATCACTCATTCTTTTTAAACAATTAGCGACATCAACAATGTTCTGCAGGCATTGACATATATGTATAATGTAGTAACTATTACATCAATTTAATCGAACGTCTAAGTCGAACCTGTGATTTCACTACCACATATTAGAGTTATTCGAGATATATTACTCCAAAAGGCTTCATCAATTAGATCGAATTATAACTTAGAGTTCTTTAAGAAAACGACATATCCTTGTCCTAGTACGAAATAACGATTCTCAACTATGTGGTTTAATCTTATTATCAGTGATATGTTTATTTTCTTGTTCGTCCCTATTTAAGTGGTTCATTTATTTTCATGCTAACTTGAAATTACTTTTCAGCGCACAATAATAATTAACTAAAATAAAATATCCACTGACGTAGTATTAAACACTTACGGTGTGTATAGAGAGATAAGTTTGTGAAGCCATTTACTAAGACCTATTATTTAATCTTATAATTAACCATGAGCCAATCTGTTTGTTTTAAGTAACTGGCAAATTATTTCGCATGAGTATCCAACTCTCACTTTGTTAAGGTAGGTTTCAAGAAAAATAGATCACGTGGAATTAATATCACTATGACAAAGTCGACGTCGTTAGTAGTGCATACTTCATAGGGGACGTCGTGATTGTATCGTGATGTACTCCGGTTTCCTCCACAAATAAAGCTGACCGCCACCATATAACTGAAATAGTGTTGAAAGTGGCGTTAAACACCATAAACTAACCAGCCAACCAATTAGTGCAAAATTGAAAGGGGGATAATCATCAGAATTTAAAACCTATATAGTAAATAATGAGCCAGAATTTGATATACATATTGTTTTAGTTCATTTATTTATTTTTTGTTTTTAATGTTTTTCTGGGTTTTTGTTTTTTGTGTTTTTTGTTTTGTTTTTGCAAAATTAAATAGTAACAAGTTGTTATCTTCCATAAGTGTCATCTTCAACAGTACTTTCATATCCATGGCGTGTTACCAATCGAAATTTATATATAATAAAATTTCAATTTGTTGCATTGTACCAAGAAAAGCTTTATAATGACATAAACACATAGTCTATGCCTAGATGTATCGTGATACTCTATAGAAATAGAAATATAGTTTCCAGTTGACAATACTTGAATTAGAAAGACAAATATATCAGATTCTCTGCTGCCTTTTCTTGTTAATTAAATTCAAGATGTATCTTGGCATTTGTTCTGTCCTTCCATAAGCCATGTTCTTAATTTTGACTCCGTTGATACGTTCTGGTAACAGCAAGTCTTCAATAAAACGCACGGTATTAATCTTTATACAACTGAATTCACTTTAGATGCCATGAAAACAAAACATAGCATTCTGAGAAGGAATTAGGTCTACTTATAGAAACTGTTGACGTCTTTATGGAGACGTGCTTTCTGAATAATAGTATCAAGTGACAGTTAATTAATCGTATTAATATAGATAATAAAATACGGATGACACCCCATTACCAGTAGCGTGTCTTAGTAACAAGATCCCTGTCAAATATAAAACAAAACAATAGCCAATAAAGACATACATGTTTATAGCGCAACTTACGACTTGAGGTTATTCATGACTAAAACGACACTTATTCATATCAACAAAATATTCAATATAGCTTTCCTGTGCGATAAACATAGATGATAAAAAGTAGCTATTCATCGTCATAATTATTGCTAATGGCATAGAATTAGAGTCAATATATTTCATCCATTTATTGTCTTAGGATCATTATACATAATGTTATTGGTTATTGTTGTTAGAGCGTAGGTTCATATTCTTCTGGCGTGGGTAACCCCAGTCGAATTTGGGTATCCTGATTGGTTTGTTTGAGTTGAGTGTTCCTGATGAAGGTTATTACAGAAATGAGGCATGCGCACTATATTAGATATTTACGCTATATTGGTTTCTTCTTCAATGTCCACGTTTATCGTTCCCTTAAATGTCTGTAACTGAAAAGCATAAAAATAATTATCAAATGTCTTGAATGCCCGATTTACATTTGGATAAATAAAGTTGCAATAAAAATGTATCCACAAACGGAAATTTATTTGATTCAACATGACATCCATTAAAATCAACTAATTGTATTAAATTAAACCTGGAACTGCTGTTCTAATACACGTTATCCTTGTTGATAATGTATTACCATTGTTTTATTCACAACTTAACGTCATTTGTTAGTCATAGTAACCACTTTTATGCCTGGTGCTAGTAATATGTAAAGTATGATGATTCCTTAGTATCTTGGAGTTCTTTGTCGTTAGTATATTTGTTGAGTTCAGAGCGGACATTTTTTAATAAATCATCGGCATCCTCATGGGAACAAACCGCCCCTCTAATTGCTGATCTTTTCCTGTAATCCTATTAAGCAGTTTATAGATAAACTGAACAAAGACAAAAAAAGAACTACAAAAGCTGAACCCTTTCATCGCACATTCAGGTATATTGATCATGTTCTATCAATTAAAAATCCAATCATTGCTAATTGTATTTCATTGTTATACACTTACAGAACTTGAGATAAAAGAAACAACAGAAACAGCTCATCTATCACACTATAGGAACAAACTGTCTCTCTCCTTCTTGATCTGTCCCTCTCCTTCTTGATCTGTCCCTGTACTCCTTTTAAGTAGAATTTGCACAACAACGTATCAAAGACAAAAAACAAAAAAAAGTACAGATGCTAAAGCCTTCGTTCTTGAATTCAAGTATATTGATCATTTTCTGTCAACAAATAATCCAAAGTTTGCTATATTTATATACCCGCAATAAACCTGAGATATAAGAAGCAACAGAAACAGCTTCATCTGCATCATTTCTTGACATTTACACCTCCATTTTGACATCAATTGTAATTTTTCATTAAAACAAATTCTATATAATGTTGATGCTAAGGTTATATGGTTTACTAGTTGTTGATATCCAGTTAAATATGGCTTTGTGTTGGTTGAATATATACTAAACAACAGCTATTGTCTTTATAAATTTATATCGCCAATTTTCACACAATGAATGATGCAATTTAGCAGTTAGTTTGTAAGTGTTCCTAGATCTTATAATAGTGGACAATGACAACTATTTGCCACAAACCAATATTTAAATGTTCTCCGTTAAGGTACGATAAACACATAGTACAAAAATCGGATGACATTGTGGCTAAACCTCCAGCATTATGTTTCAAACTTGACCCATCAATTAGATAGTATCCGAAGTATGTATGATTCCAGTTTCCTTAAGAACGGAATGACAAAGCCCATTGATTTTCTCTTCCGGTTCTAAGAAGAGTTTGCAGATCAGAACCCGTAATTCGATGAAGGACAGGCAACACAATGGCCAAAAGAAAAAGGACAAACAACGATCGGAGTAACACTAACCCCACTAAGAACCAGTGGTGAACTCATGTTCTCCGGAAGGGTAAGCAGTTGCTTCTCCACTAGTCACATTCGTCGTGTTAATCTAGTTACAAACCCGGTGATAAAATTTGAATAAAAACAATTTTGAAAAAGGCGTTTAGAATAATTAAGAGGGTTTATTTGACATTGCGTGTATGTATGTTATTTATTTAGATACATGTAAACTGTTGTGTCAGCATTAATACTTATCTTGATGAGATTTTACAAAGCTACATTGATTATTCTTAACAAAGTCAAGCAACAATATGTATTGCATATGGCTAATCAATTTTACTACATCTTATATAGCATAAAATTTACTTTCAATTAACTTCATTTTACAGACATGCCTCAAAGGTATCTGAAATAATTACCATTGTTGATGTAAAGCTAATCAATTCTTAGAGAGGATATGTGAGATGCTGTAAAACTAGGGGGGGATCCCGCCACGTTTTAAATTAAGTTTTTCTTCTTGATAGATCTCAGTTTAGTATAGTGAGTGAGTGATTGTTGTTTAACACAACTCAGTGATTTTTCCAGCTATATCAGGGTTAGAACAAGTCAAGTTTCAATGATATAATGAGGTCCACCGATTTGTACTAGACCAACATGCTTAGTTGTTTTTTTATATATATATTGCTAGCTTACTAAAACAACAG
>MJUT01052658.1:85938-104211 GCA_002080005.1 Gigantidas platifrons | reverse complement strand
ATTCGATGAAGGACAGGCAACACAATGGCCAAAAGAAAAAGGACAAACAACGATCGGAGTAACACTAACACCACTAAGAACCAGTGGTGAACTCATGTTCTCCGGAAGGGTAAGCAGTTGCTTCTCCACTAGTCACATTCGTCGTGTTAATCTAGTTACAAACCCGGTGATAAAATTTGAATAAAAACAATTTTGAAAAAGGCGTTTAGAATATTGAGAGGGTTTATTTGACATTGCGTGTATGTATGTTATTTATGTAGATACATGTAAACTGTTGTCAGCATTAATACTTATCTTGATGAGATTTTACAAAGCTACATTGATTATTCTTAACAAAGTCAAGCAACAATATGTATTGCATATGGCTAATCAATTTTACTACATCTTATATAGCATAAAATTAACTTCATTTTACAGACATGCCTCAAAGGTATCTGAAATAATTACCATTGTTGATGTAAAGTTAATTAATTCTTAGAGAGGATATGTGAGATGCTGTAAAACTAGTGGGGAATCCCGCCACGTTTTAAATGAAGTTTGTCTTCTTGATAGATCTCAGTTTAGTATAGTGAGTGAGTGATTGTTGTTTAACACCACTCGGTGATTTTTCCAGCTATCTCAGGGTTAGAACAAGTCAAGTTTCAATGAGATAATGAGGTCCACCGATTTGTACTAGACCAACATGCTTAGTTGTTTTTTTATATATATATTGCTAGCTCACTAAAACAACAGTCCGCAGACAGACATGTCGCCCCACTCGGACACATTATCTTGATTTTGAGCCAACCAGTATTTGCCCTTTCTCCTTAATGCTGCGTGCTTAGCGGAGAAGCAAAATTACCAATTTTATAGTCTTTGGTTTGACCCAATCGGGACTCGAACCCACGATATACCGCATTCGAGACGAGCGCGCTAACCATTGTACCACCGATGTCGTTCAGCTTAGTATATGTATCTAAAATGGTTCATGTATTATTTTCGACGATTACCTGTATTATTATTATTATCATTATTATTATTATTATTATTATTATTATTATTATTAAGACGTATTGTTATTATTATTATCCATTGCTATTATTTGATAGCTAAAAGATTACGGACAATAGTTTTTATTTCCAGCCAATAATAAATAAAAATAGAAAAAGAAGGACAATGAAGTATTATGAAAAAAAAATCTTGACCTCATTTGGTATCTTCAAACTTTTGCCCTCTTATGTTTCTCGCTCAATAACAATTTTAACCAATTTACTCCTTCATGTATTGTTCCAAAAAGGAATTCAAAGATGCATTCAGATTAAACAATATTGTGAACTTTATTTAAAAAGACAAGTAGTGTGTTTCAATAGGACCCCATCCACTATCACATGGTTGCCTAATGTCAAAGAAATAATGAATAGTTGCATTATATTGACTGACATTTCTGTATCACAGGATTGTGGATATATTCCTTAAGTATTAAAACAAAAGTACAAGCTGTAAATAATGTTTACAGAAATGAAAACATATTTTTAATGAGCATTTAGTGGTCAAGCAAGGTTTAGTCGGAAGCTAATTACCGATAATGTATCGACTATATATATATTTACATCCGATATAAAGATGGCTTTTTGCTTATGTTTGACTACCTGATATCTCGATTTCATTTTCCACTACAACAGTTATATATGATAGTTTTTGTAACCACATGGTTCAATAAATTGTTGGGGCTTTTTTTAAGCATTTTATTTGTGTATTTTGAGGATGTAACATTGTCTTCTGGTTGAGGTCATCGACACATTATAATATGACAACTTCTGTGGCACAAAGAGCAGATATATTATGTATAAGGTCCAAGATGATAGTTGTTCACCCGGTTATATGTGAGGGTTGGTATTTTACTCAAATTTGGATAATAGTTACATGACCGCATCATTTGACTAAGAGAGGAGGGTAGGGCCCATACAATTAGCTCAACTCCGCGATTTATCAAGTGCATGTAACAAGCCAGGAAGGTGAGTGGTTGTGTACGTGTGTGTACTTACATGACCGCATCATTTTTCCACGAGAGGCGGGTTGGGCCCATACAACTATCTCAACTCCGCGAGATTTTATTGAAGTGCATGTCCCAAGCCAGGAAAGCGAGCGGTCATGCATGTGTGTGTTAGCTTTATCGATTTTGCCTCTCTCTACGATTTTTTTCTTGGATTTTGGAATTGTTCCAACAGTTCGATGTTTTTGTTTTTCATTTCATTATATTTTTCTTCCATTTTTGTTTTATTTATTCATCAAGAAGCCCTATAACATTAACATATAATATTGACTAAATCTGGTTATACTATACAGCATGACATTTCAATTGTATGTGATAGAATGCCACAATGACTTAGGTAATCGTCTTTTCTTGTCACCATTTGTCTTAGAATTACCAATCGGTGTAATGTATTTCCTTCTTGTAATCTATTTATGTAATTCTCTGGGTGTTTGAAATTTGTAAGAAGAATTAGTATTACTAATATAAGGTATCAGGCTAATGATATCGTCTATTGATTTATCCTGAATGTATGTCAACCTTAGAATGGTGTATTGTGTTATTGCTTTATAAAGTGATTTCCAGCCTTGTGGTAGTTGTATGCTTCACAGCTTGTTGTCATTGTTGCCAGTTGTAATACTTCACTTTACATCTTGAAGTGTTGTAATACACGTTAGATCAGATCAGTATAATGCCTTTATGAGGCAGAAATTAAATAGATTATAAGTACTTACACATTCATTACGTTATTGTACATTGAACAAATGAAATGCGTTGACAATGCAAAGTATAAGCAATACCACCAGTTCAGTTGAAAAATATTGGCATTTTGACATTGCACGTCAATTGTCCTAAACTTATCATATGGTGTAAAGTAAAATGCACTAAAGTTACACCAAATTACCTCATTCCAGAGAAAACCCGATGTTATAGAAATAACCACCCATGTGTGTCCGCTAGTTGTGGGAAACGAATCAAATACACTATTCGTCCTAAGGGTATATTTTAAACGAGTGCCTTATTATTGGAGATATAAAGCGTGATATAGCTCTTAATGAGTAACGTGTTACTAAGAGTGAGTGTTGGTAGTCTGTCGTAGGTAATATTGTCCGAACCTATCTACCATTGGTAGTCTGTCGTAGGTAATATTGTCCAGACTTATCCACCTTTTCACACTATCCGGGTGGTAAAATCAAATCAACCGTCCGTAGACCTATCCCAGCCAAATCATTTTTGAACATGATTTATTGTTATTTATTGAAATACTGTTTAATTGACGTTAAACAACAATGAATTAACCAAACTACCTGTGTAGCTTAAGTCGTCTCCTAGAAGATTGTATTATGGCCATCGTGAATATATCAACCATTACGGGATTTTCGTGCCTCAATTGCTGCATTCTGTTAGAAACTTGCTTTATGTGATTCAAATTGTACAATACAACGACTTTGTTATTGTGTGCCATGCAAGGAGCAAGGGAATATTATCTTTCGAGTGTGGCAGCTGTTGTGGGATATTTTTACCGCTCTTTTGCTATGTTATTTATTTTTAATATTATGTTTTGGTATTTTACCTTTCGTATCCTGAAGTGGTTCTGTAAGATTATATTTCAGTACTTTTATGCATACACTAAATAGATTTTACGTCATTTCAACCCTTTTTATCACAATAAAATAAACGCCAAAATAAAGCTCATCAGTTACATTTCTTAAATCATCATCACCGTTGATGAATTCAATTTCTTCTTGTATATATTAGACGTTTTTAAATAATATATTGAAGTTAATTACCAATTGATGAGAACCTGTAATAGTCATTCGATTAGCATACTAATTAAAACAGAAAACTAATAAAAGACCCGTGTGTAATTTAGTTAGTTGTTACAAGAAACATTTCATTTTTATGCTTTACCATCTTTGGTATAGTGGGGTACATAAAGGAATTTTGAATAGGAAAAACATAATCTCTTCTACCGAGACCGTATAAGGAAAACTTCACATTATTCATTCCAAAACAGATATGCAATTCAAAAAAAGAATATTTGCAAATCGTAGCAGGAATGCACAATATGATTGATATGAGGGCTAAGGACAATGTCTTATTTAAATGTAATAACATATTCTTTGGGAAAACATTTGGAGTGTTTTATCTTTAACAATATAATTATTGACGTTTGTCTTCACTGACAAATTATAATGTACCATTTTTATAAGTGCATCTGTTGTATTACAACAAACTTGCAATGTTATCCGTTCATCGCTCACAGTTTATACAACTGTTGTATTACAACAAACTTGCAATGTTATCCGTTCATCGCTCACAGTTTATACAACTGTTGTATTACAGCAAACTTGCAATGTTATCCGTTCATCGTTCACAGTTTATACAACTGTTGTATTACAACAAACTTGTAATGTTATCCGTTCATCGTTCATAGTTTATACAACTGTTGTATTACAACAAACTTACAATGTTATCCGTTCATCGTTCACAGTTTATACAACTGTTGTAGTACAACAAACTTACAATATTATTCGTTCATCGTTCACAGTTTATACAACTGTTGTATTACAGCAAACTTGCAATGTTATCCGTTCATCGTTCACAGTTTATACAACTGTTGTATTACAACAAACTTACAATGTTATCCGTTCATCGTTTACAGTTTATACAACTGTTGTATTACAACAAACTTACAATATTATCCGTTCATCGTTCACAGTTTATACAACTGTTGTATTACAACAAACTTACAATGTTATCCGTTCATCGTTCACAGTTTATACAAACACTTACCAAAGACTAAGAGCAAAATACAGAAACTAAATTCTTTAATCTCAATTTCAGGTATATTGATGATTATTGAATCTGTCAATTAAAACTCGAAAGTTTCCTAACTGGATTCCATCAATATATCCTAGATAACTTCCCTCGTGTGTTGACATTTTCCTTAAACGTGACACCAATTGCTAGCTTTCTGTCAGACTCTATGCCAAGGAACGACTTCAATTGTGCATTAAATTGCTTATACCTTAATAGTAACATACCAACCGCTCCCGAGTATGGAATTTATATCTTAACTCTCGTACGTTACGCACGAGCTTGCAGTTTGCATTCAGACGTTGTATATCGTCACTGTCTTCTGAGTTTTAAACTATTAAGTCAAGGATTTTTAAAGAATTGTCTCGTCCTATATTTCAAGAAGTGTTTCCCGAAGATAGCATCACCCTGTTGAAAAGTATTCTGTCACTTGCGCACATATGACGAAAGATGTTATTAGCAATTCGATTTCCGTTCAAAGTTGACTATTGTTTCATTATTAAGTCTTGTGATGGTCTTGTGCGCTATGTAATATTTGATTGATGTTCGAAGCTACGGACTTTCTTTGATATAACTACTATAGTACATATGACGGCTTAAGACGGGTTAGAACATTCTTTATTGAAACGATGTTCGCTCGATAATGACGGCATCATTTCACTAACAGGGCAGGTGTGGGTCTATAAATTAGTTTAGACTCGCCACTTTTTTATAGTACCATACCAGAAGCATGAACAGTCATGTATATGCGTCTTAGATGTATCGATTTTGCCTGTTTAGGCGATTATCCGATTTAAATTTGGAATTATTCCGATAGTATGCTTTTTGTTATTTTTCATTTTAATACAATAATACAACAACCAAGATGATGAGAAAATGGATGACGACTGTTTGGCGTTCTTACACAACACCTCTGTTAAAAATTGTATACTGGACTAATCCCATTTGGCAAATTAAATAAGAAAATAATTTAACATATATGTTTGTTTTCCACTCCAATACGTGCCCATGTCGATTATTCATAAAGCCTCGCAGAATAGAATTTAGATTCATTTCATGTTAATAGCATTGATCTACACACGAAACTTATTTGAGAATTTTTATATTACTTGCAAATCACCCTTGTGAATGTTGTATACTTTATCGACTGCATGTGTATGAAAAGCGAAAAGTATGAAGAAAAAACTATTAAAACCAGCAATAAGACTGCTCATATGAGTACTGATGTAGAGGGTTTGGGAGATAAAGGAATATGAAATCTTCAAAATGTTATAGATGGAATGACTGTTGATAGCTTATCGTTCATCGCCAAATACTTCATGCATAGTTTAGAAATATGCAGAGAAGAGGATGAGATAATCAGGTTAGCAGTTCATTACTGTCACTGGAAAAGAATGGAGAGTTAGGTGGGCAATAACAACAGTAGCCGTTGGAATGCGCGTATTCGTTTTCGAAATGCACAAAGAGGTTTTCAATGTATATGGAGCGTGCACCTCTCCAGGCACTTATACACTACGGTCTATGATTGATCTAGCTTTCCGAGTAACAACTGGGCAGCTCCCATCGAGGGGGCACCCACTGTACCACCGGGAGGACCGTTGGGGAGCTCTGTGGATTGAGCCATGCAAGGAGTCATCAGTCACAATTTAAAATATTTACTTATTTCAGCATAGCTATTGATTCTAATTTGTTTTTGTTTGTTATAAGTGAAATGTGAAACCTAAAAGATAATATGACAAAAACAAATTACGAATCATCTATTGTTGATATTGGCATGATTTACTTGAACAAAATTGCAGTACAGTAACACCAATCATAAATGTAGTAAATTCATAACAGTTGAGAGATTTATTAGACAATCGGATATCTTTAAATTACATGAATACATAATGTAGACAAAAATGAAATTCCCCTATGGACAAAAGCATTCGGTGTGATGAAATGAACTACAGCTTGTCATGTAATGTATTAGGAGCAAATGGCCCAAACATTAGACATCAAAGTGGGGAAACTACTATTAGTCGTGTCTACATCCGATACGGGTTGACATCAAGGTTAGCTAATTTTATTTATGCGATGACTTTGTAAACAAAACCTTGGCAATCCATTAACAGATTGTTTTTGTGCTACTGCTTCAGAAAAGATGTCAAAATTTTACATTCTATCATAATCTTATTCGTACATAAAATTAACAATGATTAATAACAACCGATATGCTTCATGTGTCATAGTCGTCATCCCGTCCTTCCTGTTTTATTCATGAGTAATTACCAGATTCTTAATGCGAGTAACACGACAGGTCCCACTAGTGGAGCAGAACTGCTTACCCTTCCGGAGCATCAGAGTTCTCCATACAGTCTTATGTGGGTTTTATGTTGCTCAATTCTCATTTTTCTGTGTAGTGTTTTGTCGACCTGTTTTGTCTTGTTGTCTTTGTTGTTTTGTTGTGTTTTGTTCTTGACCCTCTCCTTTTGGTCATTGTATTGCTTGTCCTTCGCTTAACGTCCTTTGATTACTTACCCTTTGGTATCTTTCTCATACTATTAATGAATTTATTAATGAATTCAGAACAAACTTGTGTTCATGGCTGCCTGAACTTGTACAGTCTGCAGTCTGAATTAATACCAAATAAAAAATGTAAGTGGCCAAAAAAGCACAATCGACAAAGCTAAGTCACAACTGTCAGGAAAAAAAAAGAAACGAATGCACATTTCATTGGATATGGCATCTAACAACAGATTAAATTCTTATAAAGCTTACACATAGAGAGACGAAGAATAACTTCTTTTCTTTCATGACTTGTCACAGCAATAATAATATAACTGAATCAATAGTTTACATTCCCATTAGTGAATTCCTTCAAAATTAAATTGACCAGCTAATGAGATGTCGTACCATGATTTAAGATATAGCATGTGTCGAATCTAGATAATTGTCATGTAATGGAAATATTTGAGTCTGACGAAGAGGAAGACATTTCTGTATCAGAAACCGTCCTTAAATATCCATTTAAAACGGAATTTAAGACATTTCTGTTTCAGAAACCGTCCTTAGATATCCATTTAAAACGGAATCTAAGAAATTTCTGTTTCAGAAACCGTCCTAAGATATCCATTTAAAACGGAATCTAAGAAATTCTGTGTCAGAAACCATCCTTAGATATCCATTTAAAACGGAATTTAAACTTCCCTTTACATAAAATGACTCGCCATGATACAAACTTCTTTCTTGTGTACATTTTGAATCACATTGTTCAAATAAATAAAGTTTTTATTATTTAAAAGACAATGGTTGTATAATTGTTTCCTCATCGCTGTAGACACCACCATTTATTTGTATATTGAATGAACAAAGTTTATAGTCTTATCATAGAAAGTGACATATATTCTCATTCAGATTAAAGACTGTGGAACAATGTAACAACACGAGTGTTTCCTTTAACATTTTTATTGATTACTGAACACACTGGAAGGCAGTCGCACAGAAATATAAACCAAGTGAAGTTCCTTTGAAAAACTTGAACAAACATATTGATCGAATAAATACAGATACGCGTTGAATAGTTTTACCTACACGCAAATCGGATTGAAGCCAGGTGTTTGTCATTTTTCTACTTGAGGAACCCGTCATGGCGATTAATACTAGATGTATTTGGATTTCAGGATGAATGTTGAATACAGAAGCAGTAAGAAATATATCTGGGATGTACTGGGAGTCTACTTCAGGTGACTCGTGGTTGTTGATGGAGATGGTTCAAGATAGATGTTCCACCCTCCTCACTGAATTTAGTACTGCATTGATTACTATTTTACCTATTATGTTCCAGTATTGTTATAAATACTGTTATAGTAACAACCAGAACCTTTGAACCGTAATGAAAGCGGGAGGTTTGGCGCCTTAAAATCTTATTCAACCCACCATTTCTTTGGAAATGCCTTTACTAAGTCAGGGTCATTACGGTTTTCACAGTTTTCCGGTTGTTGACTGATTTTGTCTGTTTATATACTTATGAGTTTTGACTTTCCCTCGAAAGATTGTTCGGGGTTCAGTAATTTTATTATTACCCTTATTGATCGGATATGGCGCTCTTGATGGACAGCTGCACCTGTTCAGCGGTTCGGATTGCTCCTCACCGTTTAAAGGGTCAAGCTGTCAAAGCACTATATACGACCAAGCTAGATTGATAACGTATATTGTCTATCTTTTTGGTAAATATTGACATTTGTGCGAGATTACGAGTTAAATTCCATTCTTATTTCCAATGTGTTTATATCCAAATTTGATAGACAGTTAAATTCAGTAATATTGCTTTATATGTTGATCTACATCATTTGATTTCATAAACTTAATTGTCTGACACAACTGGGTTAATATCCAGATTTAATCGTAAAATCCCGTCTTCATTCAATGATAACAATCGTCTACACAATAAATTTGTTTTCATTAGGCCGTCTTCATTCAATGATCACCTTAGTCTGCACGATATATTTTTCATTAGGCAGTGGTGTTAAAACAAAAGTAGATTAATCCGTTGATTTTCTTTTTTCCTTAATTATATGTTTTTCTTATTTTATGTACTGTTGTATTATTTGTTAAAAAAAAATAATAAACAAATGATGATATAATTCATTTCATATGATTTGTTTTTTTTTTAATTCTGGTAATATTTGTAAATGCATTCTTGGAGATTGTTTAGAAAGCCACATTATACTCTATTATTCTCGTTTTTTCTCCATTTTACACATGAAAAAGCAATTGAACGTGTTCACACGAGTGTGGTCATGCGAAATGGCAATTACTTGTAAAATATCTATTTGTAAAAATTCCAAAATAAATGGTCCCCTCTCTAATAAGTATTCATTTGACGGTTAAGATGCTCAATATTTCCTTCATAAATGGATCTGTGATAATTGAATAGACCTAACTATGTCATCAAAAAGACATAGAAAATGCCAGGCAATCTACGTTATCTGGACACCGTACATAATTTAAATTAAAAACCTAAAATAGCAATTGTTCGTCTATGGCAAACCTCTTTGTAAAGTACAAGTCTTCATCAGGGCATCCATTATTCAGTACAAATGATGTATCATACGCGTCATTACATATATATTTACTCTGATTGACAGCACTTTTAAGGTTTAAATGCAAGACCTCCTCAAGAAAACAGAAATGCATAGTAATTAATATGGTGGGTTGATTGGAATGGAATTATGACAGGTATAATTATGACTACGTACAAACTACTTGGAAAATTGGTTTGCACTTTTATTTAACTGAACTTAATTGTCTTTTCTTCTCAATTTTGTTGCTAGCTGTGTGGATCCGATTAGCATTTAGCATATGTGATCTTATTTAGCAATATTATTTTGATTGAACTATAGACTTCCATATGTATGACCTAGGCCAATTAAAGGTTATAAGGGCAGCTCTATTCCAAAGGACACGGAGACTGGTCGAGTAATACTTATTGGCTTAATGAACCTTATGGTATGGAAATATTACTTAGTTTCTCCGTTGGTGAGGATTTTCGATAGAGATGAAACAAAGCAAATGCATAAATCCCTCGTATGATGGGATGCGAATGTGTTTCTGGTGTATGAAGAATCTCACACAACTTTATAAAAAAAGAACAATCTGAAACAGTTTCTACAGGGAAATTTGTTAAGATTTGGCTTAAATAAATTACGATCCTTTCCATTTTCCCCCTTTGCCTGTGACAATTGAAATGTTTGCTCTTAGGCCCATTCCAGTACCACATTTTGCCTACATGATTTGCGAAGTTTGAGATCCCAAAGGGGTAATCTGAAACCGTTACCTAAAAAAAAGATCAAACAATAGAATGGCCAAAGGAAAAAGACATACAATTATCTATAAAACACTAAGAGGAAAACTAAAGATCGAGCAACGCGAACCCCACTAAAAACCCGGAGTGAACTCAGGTGCTACGGAATGGTAAGCAGTTCCTGCTCCTTAAGTGCCACCCTTCGTGTTTGTAGTCTTGTTCACCTCACGAATATACAGCTGACTCGAATTACTTATTCTTCAGTGGTTTTCCAATATTCCCACAAATATGTCGATGAAGATTTTATGTTGTTTAATAGGTGGAAATGTTTACATTTATTAGAAAAATCAAATGCATGAACAGGTGATTTAGTTTGAAATGCAGATATTAATTGTAATTAAAATATGTACATAAAGGCTTTTGGTTTACTTGATGCATGGCAGTATAGAGAACTGCAGGTGGGAGCTGTTCTCTGAAGACATCAACTATAGCTGAATGTGCTACGACTTTAAATCGCCATTAAATCACAATGTATATATCAATCTTCGGTTTTCCATTTACTTTTTACGATCTGTGGTTACTATTATTTTTTTGCCGTTTTCTGTCATTTCATTGGAAATACGTCTTCGTAGTAGCCGATACTAGTGCTTTATTCATGCTTTATCCATTTAGATCAGTTCCTGTCCGCTCGCTGTTTTCCGGCTATATTCGTGTTCTGGTATGGCTAAATACCTGCAGGATAGGTGATACACTAATTGCATCCATCCCAATTTTTTGAGTACGTTGAAGGATTTATTCATTTTTTATAATAATAATAACGTAGATATTACATGTAATGCGCACGACGTGTTTCTGTAATAACCTTCATCAGGTACGCTCAAAATCAAAAGATTGGAAAGCCAAATAATTTAAACATAGATTATTTTGTAAAATTGTACAAGTTAAATGAGTATGAATAGTATTAAGATCATAGAAGGTATGCAATACTCTTAGTACCAATTAATATAACTATTCTTACTCAGGAAATCTGATAATTCTTCTAACAACAGGAATGATAATTTTTTATTATTCTATTGTGGTAATTTGCTCCTCCTTTTTTAAAGATAAAATATATGCTCGAGATAAAGGATATTCTTTCTTCAATGTATTTCAGAAATGAATAATTCCAGTACTTTGTTAATATCTATTATGCAATTATTTGGCTAATAGATAATTGATAGAGTTGAAATAACTAAAGCAAGTGTAATTATTATCCGAAAATGATGAAGAAGTATAGACCATGGACAACAAAAGGGTTTGTACAACAGCATTAACGCGGCAACCTGAACGAGAACGTAATGTTGTACAACGAAAAACAACTTGTAGAAGGACGGTAGAGACAGAAAAAGACAAACTAGGGATGAACAGCTGGACAAGGGCAAAGACAGTAGCCAAAGAAAGAGACAA
Organism: Gigantidas platifrons; assembly: GCA_002080005.1. Classification (NCBI taxonomy): domain Eukaryota; kingdom Metazoa; phylum Mollusca; class Bivalvia; order Mytilida; family Modiolidae; genus Gigantidas; species Gigantidas platifrons. The sequence continues at coordinate 92,149 of MJUT01052658.1, read as the reverse complement.
ATGAAGGCAGTGCATCAAGGCATCATGTGTCATCGGGCATGAAGAAGATAGATGTGGTGATGTGTAATAACGGTTAGAGTTAGGGTTATGGTGTTTAACGGTCCATTGATTTTATTGCTCTCAAAACTTTAAATTATTTGGCTTTCAAATCTTTCGATATTGAGCATACCCGATGAAGGTTATTCTAGAAGCGCGTCGTGTGCACTAAATTTGACATCTACGTTTTTATTTCAAGCAAATGTCAGGTATATCGTGGCGGGTAGTTTTATTGCTGTAGTACACGGAGAAAACCACCAATCTTGGAAGTCACAGACAAACTTTATCACATAATGTTGTATTGAGTACACCTCACCATGCGATCACGATCATGACATAATAGATAAGCATCAGCCATCGTTATAACTGTAAAATAAAACATCCAAAATCAGTAAATGTTTATCAGTTAAACGTCAGCTACTTTGACTTTGAACGAGTGAGTGATTGTTGATTAACAATATGTGAGTTATGTTTAGCTACATCATGGTGATGAGCAGTAGCTGATGATGAATGATATCTGTTTTGTATTTGCAAACAATACTCTAAGTTTGATTTCAACTGTCCACATGTCGATCCACTCCGCCGCATTATTCAGACTTGTCTTTGCTCTTATTTGTTAATGACAAACGATAAATGCCTATTATATAATATTTGATTGACCCAAGCTTGGATCTAGTGCCATCGAATACAGCACACCAGCCATTACACCACCGGTATGCGGTTCGTAGCAACCTTTGGTTAAACAGAACCATTTGGCATATTGTTTAACAATCAATCTTGTTAGCAAACTCAACAAATAACACTTATAGATATTCGTGTATGCCAGAGAGTGATATGTTTTACTGTTACTAAAGTATGTGTATTACCGCAGCCTACTCTCTGGTTTGACACATTTAATACTTTTCACTCAGCAAGAACGATGAGTTTCATCAAGACATTTAAGTTGTATGAAGACATTTCATAATATAAATGACAAGATATTATCAACCAAAAATTGCATACATGTACCAGTAGTTCTCTAACATTAGACATCACGTCATCGTTCAGATATGTAGTTCTTCAATGGTTTTATATTTATGCGAATCTGTTCTTCTTAGAAACAAATAATGATCAGATTAGATTGTTCATTTACATTCAGCAAGAAACCAATCCGGTTTAAACTGGTTTTTGTTATAATACTTATTATTTAGATATTCGTGAATTATCCAATACTACGAGTGACATATCTTAGCAAAATGCAATTATTTTGTCATTTACAAAAATGTATGTTTTTATCTGCAGGGTAATGACTGAGTCATGTTGTTATTTGTCACTGAAATAAGCGCGATTCTCTAAGAATTACCATACAACTGAAAGATGAGTGTGTAGAGTGTTATTTTTGACATTTCAGTATAGTGACATGTTAATTATTTGTATTCCTTATAAATCTATGACGTAGCGTTGATGCAAAAGTCAGATGGAAATGGCCTATTGTTTATAATTGAGAGAGGAAACAATGGCACATGACCGTATTAGGAATTGCAATGTCTTTACAAGAACGAAAACAAAACACAATCAATGCAACAAAATGTCGTACTCGGAATACAAATAATGTCCATGAAAATAAAAACTAGAAACTCATATGAGCCTGTAATTGCTCACCTGGTCATTCATGGAATTGTGCAATCAGGTCTTGATTTTGACAAAAACACAATAATTATGAAAAGAATATTGAAACAGTGATGGTCAACAATTCCACCAATATCAATGTATTCATTTGACACATTAAAATAAAGCTTGAAACAAAAATGACAAATTTTGAACGTCGGTTCCTTTTGGTTCTTTCATATCTCTGAAACGATAAAAACTACAACAAACCTGTGGGGAACGTTCCATAAAGGAATTTTCCAAATGCAAAAACAAACTGCACGTCAATCAGACGTTACTATTTTGGGTGTTTATCCCTTTTGACCCCTTTTATCTCGAAAACCATAAGAGCTATGTCAACTCTTGTTTTACAGTGCAGGCAAGAAATATCATAATGAATCCTATGGAAACAAAACATACCAAAATCAGACATAAAATACAAATTCTAAATTGTACACGTTAACCCTTTCCCCCCTCATATCTTTGAAACAGTGAGAACTATAACAAATGGGCTTCCCTACTCCAGCCAGGATTTTCCAAACGATTTCAACGAAATAAAAAAAAAACAGCATACAATTCTTACTTATTTATTTTTTTAAGTTGTCATTTTGGGTGTTTGTCACTTTAGCTCCTTTTATATAGTAACCACATAAGAGCTATGTCCGATCTGTTTGGAAAAAAAACACAAACAGGAAATTTCATTGGTAATCTTAAGAAAACAAAACTATCAAAAATGGATTTGAAATAAAAAGTATAAATTTTGGGTGTTGGCCACATTATTTAACAAAAGTAACACAACTAGTGTCATTGGAAGAGAACCCACGTTTTAAAGGAGTTCGTGTTACTCGATCTTAAGTTTTCTGCGTTGTCTTATGTCGGTCGTTGATTATATTTATTTCCCTTTTGACCATTGTATTGCCTGGCCTTCGAATTACGGATTTTGATTACCTCCTCAAAGTACCTCCTCCATTTTCATATCTTGGATACTTTAAGCGCCATAGTAAAGATAATGTTATTAGGAACATCATGAGATAGCGACATCAAGACTGGTTGAGAGAAAAACACGCTCCACATGCAAAAACGTAAACCAATTGGGTCCGTTTTCCTAGTGTACTTCGTTTTCCAAATCAATAAAACGGAGGCGGGAAAATATAGTGAATCAAACTTCTCCCATCCTAATCATTTAAAAAAAATTGCTACCATGACTCATCACTCAATGTTTTCCTTATTTAATTATTGGAGATTATTGTCTCGACAAGAATATCAAATATTATAAGTCCGTAGTAAATGTAATATACTTAAATTACATTACTGATAATGAGTATTAAATTAGTGTAACGAGCAGGAATAAAGGTAGATATGATATGATATAAAATCATTGAAATTAAGACCGGAATACAACCAATTTAAACCGATTTGGAAGCAATTTTGTTTTATTTTCTATTGTTCTTTTTTTTAACAAAATATACCATATATGAAACACCCGTAATCAATGCCATGGCTGCAGTGAGACACACCATGAGGCACAAGTAAGGACGCGCCTACATATATATATATATTTCTAAAATAACAAAAATTATTGATCAATGTCAACACTACACACTCCGGAGTCCGATCGGTGTTTTCTTACATCATGACGTCTTTGATCTCTATATAGCTCCCAGCTTTGGTATACGGATACTCCAACAAATAACTGAACGCTTTCCTCACGACGGCTTACTATGATGCAGATTTACAAGTACAATATTTACATGCAATGTTGTAATACTCAAAGAGTCACATTATGTCTTGCATACCCAATGTTGCCAATGATACAAAGTCTATCATAGAATACTACATTATCCATTTAGTTAAATCGTAACAACTATGAGTATGCGTTTGTAAACTGTACAGTTGAAATGTTTCTCTTCAGGTATCTTGTTTTCTTGAGTATCTCTGTTTTCACTGTTTACGGCATTTTCTCTTTCCTACTGACACCATACTTCAGTAGTTACATCTGATGAATGCTTCTTGGTTGTTGTATAAGGCAATAAATGTGTTGTAAATAAAACATGTCGTGATGTAAAGATAGGCTTGGCTAGCACTGCAATGTAATGTTGAGACACACCAACTGTTAATTTAGCTGTCCCATTGAAAAGGGTACATCAGAGTCAGCTGGTAATTAGTATATGAAATATGAGAATAGTTGGTATTGATTTGTTGTTGATGAGAATTCCGAGAGCGCCCTTTCTCATGGAGAATCTAACAACGTTCTGAGGAAAACATGTCCAACAGATTTTGAATGTTGGCCATTAGCACACTTCTTTAATTTTGAACTTCAGCCTTCTATGTTGTTGTTGATCAGCTCATCCGCATAAATGGTTGATACTGGTGTAATTGACTTCTACAACGGATTTTCATCTTTTTTGTACATGATCGACCTTTTGCTGCTCTGGTTCTGATAAATAAAACAATCATTCTTTGTACATTTCCAGTAGAATATGTCTCATCGTTGAAACCTTGCTCTAAACTTGTAGTTGTGGAGAATTGTTTGCTTCTCTTCAATCTCACCTTTCATTAGTGTAATAGCCATGCTTGGAGAATGAATCGGATCAGGATTTAGACGGCTTGAAAGACCAAACAGACACAACACCTTATATACACTTTTTTATGTTTGTTTGGACATGTCACTTTTTAACATACTCAAAGCCAGCTGTGCTGTATTAATATGTCGTGGTTATTTTTTTTTTGCTTTTTTTTTGTTTTTGTTTTTTGTTTTTTGTTTTGTTTTTTGTTGTTGTTGTTGTTGTTGCTTAGTTTGTATGCGTCCTGTGTCTTGGGTATCCAATGTGAACAGTTACTCTGGATTGTCCATTCTTGATATCTGTAAATTGAGAATTGTCTCGGTATGCGAATTGCATTCCATGGTTCAAATACATAGTTCGTATTATTATTTCTAGTCTCTTGTAGTATAGAATTCTGTATTTGTGTTGACATCCGGTTACGATAGTGAAGAAGACAATCTGCAGTTACAGTACAGAGTCAATATTTACTAGGCTTTGTGTTAAGAAATTGTTAAAGATACCAAAGATGAAACAAGAAGCCATAATTCAAAGAAGGACAGACAATAAAATGATAAAAAGAAGAAGGGACAAAAGGACATAGGCGTTAAATCCGGTTGAGTCATAACTCCCTTTAACTGAAACGTTGCCTATTTGTCATCTAAATCTTTAACAGTCAACGAGTTATTACCATAAATAGCATATCTTTTTTGGGTGGGGGTTAAGCAGAGCTGATATTTCATCACGAAGAACGCTATTAATATTGTATTATTACTCCCCTTTACTTCAAATAACTAATTCGTAATGAAAACATCCAAATTAATATTAGTAATATCCTAAATAAAGATTTCTTTCTGGATAGTGGCACAATTTACGACAATGAGATTGATATTAGAATATGGGATTAATATACAACTCAAATTATTCACTGAGGTCGTAACCTCCATTTTCATCTCAAATGATTGACATGCTAAATACATTTCTTGATTAATAACAGTATAGGTTTCACTAATTCACAAATATTTTGTAATAGAATACAGCTTTATATGTAGGATTAATCAACAGCTTAGATGGACTTCATAAATGTTGATTGTTGTCGTTTTGTGAATGGTCGACAGTAAATACGACCACAACGTTCTATTGAAACAAAGTTACATTCATTTAGCAAACAAAATAATCACTTTTCTTCAAAACAACAAAAATAAAATAACAAACCTGATAAAAAGTTATATAATACTAGTTGAAAAGTGAATAACGTCGTTGCTAGCATGAAATCCTGGAGATATGTAAATGGCACCCAGATTCCCCTTGACGTACTTGCACTCCGCCAGGCTCTTAGAGAGGAATAGGTAATTTGTGTATGATGACTCAAATACACAATTCGCCTTTTGGACGGTTCGTAATTGAGTGGCTAGAGTTTCGAGAATAGAATGGTTCATGGACATATAAGATGATATAACAGCTCCCATTGTGTCACAGTTTGTTAGGAGTTAGGCAACGGTGGCTGGACCGTTTCAAGGCAAAATTGCTGATTCTAATGATTGTGTCACTTGCGACAGCCATATTGACCTTCCATCAGCCAAATTCATATTTTTACTTATTATATTACAACAGTTAAATTGACCTTCCATCAGCCACATCCATTTTCCAACTTATTATATTACGACAGTTTAATTGACCTTCCATCAGCCACATCCATTTTCTAACTTATTACATTACGACAGTTAAATTGACCTTCCATCAGCCACATCTATTTTCTAACTTATATTACGACAGTTAATTAATTGACCTTCCATCAGCCACTAACTTTCTACCTACATGGCTTACTGATTGATTGTTATTTGTGGTCAAGTGAGAATGTAGTATACTTTTAAGAGAACACGTTGATAAAAAATAAATCATGCATGTACATTGTTTGGTTATGGGTAGATATTGTCTTTGACATGAGGATAGGGGTTGATAACGGATAGAGTCGGACATTTTTCCATCATCAACTACATCCAACAAAT
>MJUT01052658.1:67544-80955 GCA_002080005.1 Gigantidas platifrons | reverse complement strand
ACATCATGTTCACGCCGTTTAACAGGAACACGACGACTACCAACTGTAGAGCAGAACTACTTACCATAACAAAGCACATGAGTTCACCGCTGCTGTTTTGTGGGGTTCATGTTTCTCAATCTTTTGTTTTCTGTGTAGAGTTCTGTATATCATTGTATGTCCTTTGTCCTTTTTCTTTTCATTACATTGTCCTTCGATTTACAGCTTCTGATTACAATTTTAGTATTTTCAAACTTTTCTTACTGGAAGTAACCATTAATTAATTACGACTAGTGGAATGGATTATGTGTTCAATGAGGAAATAGCGATATCCCGAATACTAACCGTCACGTGTTTATACAACGTAGACTTGCAGTTAGTGGCAGTTTGCATTGATCAGTGTGGACAAATGCACACATACCCCAAGAAGATACAACAGAAAATGTGTAGAAGAGCAGAATACTAGATGAATATCAAATTACAAAGAGAGAGTAGTTAACATTCCACACACCGGTTTAACCCGGTCATATTTTGTACCTGTCCCAAGCCAGGGGCTTAATTTCCAACGTCACATGGTGTGTTCTTGTATTTGTTTTCAGTGAGTTAAGGTCAGAGGTGACTGTTTGTTTTGTTGATATTGGTGGATTTTTTACCATCACTGTTTAAACTTTCTTTTCATAAACATGTAGATATAATTTATTGTAGAGGTAAAAAAAATATAACCTATTTTAAAGTTTGATTTACTGTTTTTCCAAGTTTATCAGAATCTATTGTGTTGGTGTTGATGCAAGTTTGTATATTTACTTTATCCTGTCCATTTTTGATTGCCCCTTTGATATTCTCTAACGTTAAACTAACAAAGCCGTTGATTTCATAGATACATGTAACAAAGAAAATGTGGCCTTTTAGACAGGTGACCTCTTAAAAAAGGTTCAATTCTTATGAAGTTTTCTATGACAGGACAAGAAAATGCTACCTTTAGATACGGGTGACTGCTTAATAGAGGTGGCCACATGGACAGATTTGACTGTAATTACAACATGACAACATTAGTATACATTTCAATTAAATTTAATTGTTTTGGATTTCAGAAACATTCCAGTTCATGGTTAATGTCGTCATGTAGTTATTATCAGAAGATGATGACATATGAAAGTCGATATACTTTGTCTATAATTCATTTGTTAATAGTAAATGTCCATTACTAGAACATGTCCATTGTAACTCTGTCCGAGATTATTAATCTATAATTATTTAATCGATCTCTGAGCGCCAAACATGATCAATGATGCATACATAACCTAACAATAAAACGGAGATATCCAATTTATTGTGCCCGACCCATTTCTGGAATAACCTTCATCAGAAATAGTCAGTCAAGAGATTGGAAAAACAAAATAATAAAAATATTTTATGGTAGCAAGTAAAATAAAACGGCCTAATAAGCATAGCAAACATCGGATAATGTTATCTAAACCTGAGGGAGATGTCATGGCTGACCCACTGACTACTGAGCTGATGATACCAGAACAGGATAAGTATCAATTAGTTGTTCTTCTTTGTTGTGTGCTTTGTTTTTTCCTCATGTGGGGTGCACAGAAATTAACACACATTTTGCAAAATTAAATTATTATTCGTTTTATATTGTACATTTATATATATTCGTAGTTTTCGAAATCTAAATTGGTTGTTTGAAATTGAATTCATTTGTGTTTCAAAATCAACTGTATCTGATTACAGAGGTGAACGATTCAGCCGAACAACTATACATAGTCAGGACTCAAAAGTAGGCCAAGAACGTTTTCTCTTTCTGGTAAATTATTGTCCCCATGACTTGGTTAACCGAATATCTGTGTCACGGATATGGTCGGTTTGTCATTATCACAATGCGGTATTTTCCTCATTCATGACTTATCACCGAGTTTGTAAGAAGAGTAACACGACGGGTAGCACTAGAGAAGCAGGAACTGCTTACCCTTCCGGAGCACATAAGATCACCCCCGGGTTTTAGTAGTGTTCGTGTTGCTCAGTCTAGTTTTCTATGTAGTGCTTTTAGATCAATTGTTGTTCTTTTTCTTGGTTATTGTATTATATGTCCTTCTTCTATTTGCCGACTTCTGATTAGACCTTTGGGATCTCCACATTTTAAATTGTACATATCAATGATATTGTCTTGCATTTTAGTTCAGCTTACAAATATCATATTGTATATATAAATATTGTATATATAAACAAACACTGAATAATAAATACTAACAGCACATCTTTGCCATATTATGTCAGTATTTAACAATCAATGCAATGGCTTACATCAAGTCCATCTCCTGATATATCATGCTATCCCACTTTGGTCGATAATATCGCCAACTAAAAGGCTCACTTTAAATATCAACATAGCCAAAGAAGACAGTAATCATGGTTCAGACACAATAATTTGACAGTTAAACCAGTTAATCTTACCTCTCTCAGTAGCAGAGTTAAAATTGTTAGTGAAATCCTCATCCTCAATATGAATACCGGTAATTAGATTCGCAGTAACCAAACAAATATAAACAAACAATACAAAACATGTTTGATGTAACTAAAATCTTTAATATATTATTAAATGTATGACGATAACATAGACAGTACACGATAGCAGGGCCACTGATGCCTCGTAGTTCACTGATTACTACCTAAGACGATATCACTGTTGTTGGAAGACATTTACTCTAAGGATAAATAAATCTTAATTAGTATAATTTGTTGTTTGTAAACCATTACTCTACAGATAAATAAATCATAATTAGTAGAGCAAGCAACACGATATCCTGTAGAGACAGGGCTGAGCAATAAATTCCCTTTGTGAATTATTATTGTTATTGTGCAGTTACATGGATGTGGCATAGTCCAAGGTGTTTGTAAAAAATGTTGTTCACTCCCAGTTTTTGATGGGGTCCGTGTAGCTCTTCTTTGTAGTTTTCTGTGTTGTGTTGTGTTGTGGTTTGATTTGTTTTGTTTTGTTTTTGTTTGTCTTTCTATTTTTAAGTCTTATTTGTCATCGCCCTGTCCAGTGTTGTCATTATCTCTGGAATGTCCATCGTTTGCCCCTGCGCGGGTTCTCTAACGTTTACTATCACAAATTCCAAATAGTTCACTCCCGGTTTTTAGTGGGGTTCGTGTTACTAGATCTTTAGTTTTGTGTGTATGTTTTGTAGATCGTTGTTTGTCCTTTTGTACTTTTTCTTTTGGTCATTGTGTTGTCTGTTCTTCTTCGATATAATATAAGGATTCTGATTATTACCCCTATGGTATCTTCAAGCTCTTCTTTTAAGTATATACCTCAGATTAATTCGTCTAGCTCTTGACAAAATTTACTCAGCTGACATTTATGCGAGATTGACAGGTATGTTATATTGCTATTACCAGTATGTTGATACTTGCGTGTCAACTGCTTGCTTCCTTACACTTAATGGTGTAAAACAAGTGAATCAGAAGAGAGATTTAATCCACAATATTCCGGCTTCAATGATAAACATTAGTCTGCACGATTATATTTTTAATCTGGAATGTTGAATATTATATTTGTATACAAGATGTTTATAGCTGTAATAAAACTTCATAAAATGTTTTAATACGTTATGAAAACGTTATAACACTAATAACACTAATTTACAAGTTTATTTTCGTAAATACGTGATTACATTAAATTAAAATCCAAGACATTTTACATGAACGAACAAAACGGAATCGCTTATATATATATATAGTACTCCATGGTTGTGTTAAAGAAAAGTCATCATTCAAAAAAGGACACTTTTCTGTAGGGCAAAAAAAATCACGATATCCATGGGTTAAATTTTGCTAAATGTCTAAAGCAATCTAAAATATGATACGAATCACTATTGTAGTAAGCTTTACGTAAGTCAAGTAGGATGCGATTATTTTTCATGCTTAAGAAAATTCTAATAATTTACAGTTAAGACATTGTCTAGAAATCTCAGGTTATTGTTGAATAAAGAAATAAGTTTGCTCTTAGTCGGGACATAATTTTAAATTTATAACAGGATGAAAATAAGGCTGCATTTTGAAGAGCACAATTAGTTCCTATTGGAATGCAAACAATTTTTATAAATTAATGTCTACTCTTTGTTGTAATGTGTGATTTGAGGGGAGAGGTAGTTGTTAGGAGGGATTTCTAATCATTTAGTACAAGACAATGATGTCCAATCTTAGGATATTTTATAATCTACTATAGTCTTAGATAAAGAATGTTCTCTTGTAAAATAGTACATCAAGGATATTTTCTGGTAATTTAGTCAAGGTGTATGACATTTTCTGGCAATACAATCCATGTTGAGGCCATTGTGTAGGTCTTTTTGCCAATGTTAACAAACACTGTCTGGCAATAAGGACCTCAATAGTTATAAAAATAATTCTTCAAAATTTAGTAAAATAGTATTCTTCTGATGTTTTTTTACATAACAAACGTCGAGGAAAATTGGAGAGAAAAAAACGGTTTGAACATCAATCATCTATTGTTCTATAGATGAAACTGTCAGAGCACGTTTCTATATATTATCATGGGATTATTGTCCAATTCAATGACTCGATTAAATTTCGAAACATTTTCAATGTGATAAAGAGACGCACCTTTTACCATTATATGATCATCCTGTTTGACAGAAACGTTGTTAATCAATCACTTTTCTAAAGCAAGCCGTGTCAAAGTGGCATTTTAATTTCAAATCGTGGAACAATGTCATTGAAGTTGCAATTTTCAATTAAAAATCCTATAATTCTCTGTTGATGAAGATAATTAAGTAGTCTCTTTTCTAGAAAACGTTTAATCTTAGTTAAATCGGTCATTTGAAAAGATAAATTATTGGAGAAATGTTCTTTTAATGCGTTTTTACAAACCAGTTTATAATGAACGGTGGTATGATTCGTAAATTGCACTATCATAAATCACATTGTTTTATGTTTAGAGTTTGTAAATTACCGTGAAAAAAATAAAGACTTGCATAACGTTGCAATTTCAAATTCCGCATTGTGAACTTTTCATCTATGTAGATACAGCACCTGCATATGGAAAATATACCTCTTAGTTCATATATTATTACAGAGCTTGTAGTTCCTATCATGATTTATTTGATAAAATGTTGCTGCTTACAATGAAGATACCGAACCTAGGTTTCCTAGTAGTTAAGTCATCACTTTGAATGTTTTACGGTCGACACCATGACATACTTAACCTCTACGGAATAGCTGTGTCACAAATGACCATAGTGTTCCGTTTGTCGTAACCATAATCAGATCCTTTCCACATTCACGACTTATCGTAGTTTGTAATAAAAGTAATAAGACGGGTGCCACTAGTGCAGCAGGTACTTCTTACCCTTCCAGAGCACCTGGGTTAATCTCCAGGTTTTTAGTGGGGTTCGCTTTGTTCAGTCTTTAGTTTTCTGTTTAGTGTTTTGTCGACCGTTTTTTTTTTTTTTTTTCCTTTTGCATTTGGCTATTGTATTGTCTGTCGTTTTCGATTGACCGCTTTTGATTACTCCTTAGGAGAAATGGATTCTAAGGATTGAATGATTAGGAACTTGCTCATTTGATACATCTTTAGATTTACTACACATGTTAAATGCATATTCCTTTCTTTGATTGATTGATTGCTTGCTTGCTTGCTTGCTTGCTTGCTTGCTTGCTTGATTGATTGATTGATTGATTGATTGATTGATTGATTGATTGATTGATTGATTGATTGATTGATTGATTGATTGATTGATTGATTGATTGATTGATTGATTGATTGATTGATTGATTGATTGATTGATTGATTGATTGATTGATTGATTGATTGATTGATTGATTGATTGATTGATTGATTGATTGATTGATTGATTGTTTCACATATATGCCTGACATGAACAAATAAAGTATAAATCATGTAACAATTGGTATGGGTGTGAACGGATGTTTTCATTGCTACCAGGATGGATGTGGTCGGATTAACGTTGGTCATTGCAAGTTGCTGACAGTTGTCTTTTATATACATCTGGTTGTTGCTAATAAACAGGGCCGGATACGACGATCAATTAGACAATACTATCCTTCAATAAATATAGCTAAGTAATTAACTGCAAAGAAACCAGGACAATTATTTTGTATCAAAGTTAATGTTCCTCCGTTTATAATTAATTTCTATCTTTAGCTTGAAGCACCCTTCAATACGAATTGCACAATAAACGTTTTAATTAGACTAGGTTTGTAGTGTAGAGATATTAGAAAATTTCGGAGGAAGATTTTTTATTATCGATCATAATCTCTTTCACATTTCTTAATAAGGAACAATTTCCGTTGTATGAATGTCGTATTTCCGCAACCACACAATTTTTGGTTTGCTTTTTAATTCTAATTTCCTGCAAACAATTTAAAAATAATTAGGAAAATAAATTATATAGCTAGCTATCGATCACCAATCCTTAGTACGAATTAAAGATCCCTGGATCAATGATATGCCAGGGTTTTTTCCCTTCTTTAAACAATTGCCATGTTCCTTGGATTGTTCTTCAGTAGTCGATAGCAGAATGGATTTATATTATTAAACGTATTATATGCCTTGGGGACTTTTAAAATCTGCCATTTCTTCATAAATCATTTTCAATTAAATTTCAATTGGTTTAAAATTGATTTTGTGAACGAATTTTAATGTAAAACTAAACTTAATAAACCAATTATTAAATTATTTTGGAATACATTTTCCTTTGCATTACACGTTAAACATACAGTGAACACGTGTCTATCAACTCACTGTGGTTTGACTACACATGCAAACCCCTTATCAAAAGACAATGTTTTCTCCTATAGAGCAAACACAAAAACAAAAAAACATTCTAAATCCACGATTGCCTGTACAGAACAAATAAAAATACCATGCCAAATCTACATGTTCTTCTACAGAACCAGAGGCTCTCAAGAGCATGTATCGTTCACCTGGTTATAAAAAGAATCAATTGGTCCTATGTAAAAACTATGTCCTGCAGTGGTAGTCATCTTTAAATTTCGATCAACATAAAAAACACAAAGTTTGTAAAGGACCTTCCAATGATTGATGCACAGTTTAGGTACCGGTTCAATCAGTGCAATAGCTTCAGAGAAGAACACGTTTCTGTATTTTCCCCATATGGTCCTGTGTTAATACTAAGACCTGTGGTGGCAGCCATCTTGAATTTCGGATCGGCATAAAAACCCAAACTTTTTAGAGGACCTTCAAATGATCCTTCCTGGGCAGTTTGGTTTCAATTGTCCAAGGCGTTTTGAAAAATTTTTTCCCATAGGGTCCAAAGTCCTTCCGTAGCCGCCATTTTGAATTTCATATCGGAACAAAAAACGTAAAGTTTGTAGAGGACCATCCAATGAACGTTCATGTACAGTTTGGATTTAATCATATTTGTAGTTTCTGAGAAGAAGGCATTTGAACATTTTCCCATAGGGTCCAATGTTAATCTATGTCCTGCGGTAACAGCCATCTTGGATTTCCGATCGGCATAAAAAAAACATAAAATTTGTAGCCGACCTTGTAATGATCATTCCTGGGCAGTTTGGTTTCAATTGTCCAAGTGGTTTAAGAGATGAAGCGTTTTGAAACATTTTTCCCATAGGATCCAATGTTAAACTAAGTCCTGCCATAGCCGCCATTTTGAATTTCATAGCGGAACAAAAAACCTAAAGTTTGTAGAGGACAATCCAATGAACATTCATGTTCAGTTTGGCTTTAATCATATTTGTAATTGTCCAAGTGGTTTCAGAGAAGAATCGTTTTGAAACATTTTTCCTATAGGGTCCGATGTTAAACTAAGTCCTGCCGTAGCCGCCATTTGAATTTCATATCGGAACAAAAACCCTAAAGTTTGTAGAGGACCATTCAATGAACATTCATGTACAGTTTGGCTTTAATCATATTTATAGTTTCTGAGTAGGAGGCATTTGAACATTTTCCCATAGGGTCCAATGTTAATCTATGTCCTGCGGTGGCGGCCATTTTGGATTTCCGATCGGCATAAAAACATAAACTTTGTAGAAGACCTTCCAATGATCATTCCTGGGCAGTTTAGTTTCAATTGTCCAAGTGGTGTCAGAGAATAAGCGCTTTGAAACATTTTTCCCATAGGGTCCAATGTTAAACTAAGTCCTGCTGTAGCCGCCATTTTGAATTTCATAGCGGAACAACAAACTTTTATTTGTAGAGGACCATCCAATGAACATTCATGTACAGTTTGGCTTTAATCATATTTATAGTTTCTGAGAAGAAGGCATTTGAACATTTTCCCATAAGGTCCAATGTTAATCTATGTCCTGCGGTGGCGGCCATCTTGGAATTCCGATCGGCATAAAAAAAACAGAAACTTGGTAAAGGACATTCCAATGATCATTCATTTACAGTTTGGGTTCAGTCAGGTCATTAGTTTCAGAGAAGATCTTTGAAATTTCAGCCATTCAGAGCATATTAATGGCCCTGGCAGCCATGTTGAATATCCGACTGGAACAAAAAACAGAAACTTTGTAGAGGACCATCCAAGGAACATTCCTGCTAAGCTTGGTTCCAATTGGCCCAGTGGTTTCGGAGAAGAAGCTTGAAATATGAAAGGTTTACAGACGACAGACGACGGACCCCAAGTGATGGCAATAGTTCACCTGGACCTTCGGTCCAGGTGAACTAATAAAAAAAATCATACCAAATCGTGTACCAGGTTTGTGAAGAACATATAAAATTATCATACCACATCTACGATTTCTGCTACAGAATAACACAAATACCATGACCACATAATGAGCCAGACTTGTACAACTTCCACGGAGACGAGACCTACTGTTTCAATAAAGAGTGCATTCATCTTCAATCCTGTTGACTCTAATGGAAGATTTCAGAGAGTAGGGTCTTTACTGAAAAAGCAACTCCACGTTTAAGTTTAAACATATGTTATTGTCTTATAAATGTACAATTAGATTAGAAACAAGTTATCTCAACTTAGTATATCCGCTCTATACAATAATGTTATATACATAAATAAGAAAATGACAGCAAGTTACATAATATAATAAATTTACTCCACGCGTCTCTAGAACTAGGTATTGTCTATGATGCAAAGTGAGCTGTATTCTGGAATGTTTGTTGTGGTCAGTAAATTGATCATATTCAAATCTCTGTTGAGAAGATGGCTGATTTTTTATCTTATATTTTTTTTAATTTCACATCTGGTACCTTTTTCTATTAAAGGTTAAAGGTCGGATATAAGTATAACAGTTTCTATTTTTAGTGGTTCAGTCTTTGGGAATAACGAATTCACTTCGTTAATAGTGAGCTAAACAGAATGTGGTAGTTCCCCAGTGGGATGTAGGTTTAGGCTTTGCTGCTCTAAATTTTGCCTCTTTTAAGCCATTAGTGGGCGGTGATATGATGTTCCATATGTTTTTATTCGCTTTATCTTCGGGTGACAAAAATGAAATCCGTGTTTTCTTTCTGTTTCTAATTCATTCCTAATTTTCTTTAGAAATAAATCTGCTTAAAATATCATTCTTTCTCGGGTAAATATCAAATTCCTGATTAAGAGGTAGAACCAGTTTTTATTCCGGTTCTGTCAGATGATGCTTCTTCGTCCAATTAATTTTTTATAACTTTACAGAAATGGAAACGTACTTCCTATCAAACATACTAGACATTTCCTTCCCCTGAAAAGGGTAATTAATTCTGACATTTACAATAAGACTATATCATATTGGATATCTCGGGCATTGGATATGTGATTTAGCTTTCTATTCGATTCTGAGTATCTCAGAACTTATAGTGGTATGCTCGTTATTGCTGTAAAATTAGACATTATTCCAAGTAAACTGTGTTTGGTTAAATATTAAATAACAAAATACACTATGGATATATTACAAGTTCCATCCTTGTCATCTCATCACCCTTTGCTGTTAATAAAAATGGAAAGAAGCATAATGTGTGCATCAGCTATGGATTCCGATAATTAGGGAGTTTTTTTTGGGGTAGTTTTTGTTTCTTTCTATTGTATGAATGTCACTGTTGGAACTATCTCAAGTTTATAGTAGCAAGTTCGGAAAATGAGCGGTCATGTATTTTACTTCTTGCTGTGATTTTTCTATTAGATTTAGGAACTGTTCTGACTGTGTGGTATTTTTTATTTTTCTATTGGATTTAGGAACTGTTCTGACAGTGTGGTATTTTTCTATTAGATTTAGGAACTGTTCTGACTGTGTGGTATTTTTCTATTGGATTTAGGAACTGTTCTGACGGTGTGGTTTTTTTCTGTTTTTCTATTGGATTTAGGAACTGTTCTGACGGTGTGGTTTTTTCTGTTTTTCTATTGGATTTAGGAACTGTTCTGACAGTGTGGTATTTTTCTATTAGATTTAGGAACTGTTCTGACTGTGTGGTATTTTTCTATTGGATTTAGGAACTGTTCTGACGGTGTGGTATTTTTCTATTGGATTTAGGAACTGTTCTGACTGTGTGGTATTTTTCTATTGGATTTAGGAACTGTTCTGACAGTGTGGTATTATTCTATTGGATTTAGGAACTGTTCTGACTGTGTGGTATTTTTCTATTGGATTTAGGAACTGTTCTGACAGTTTGGTATTTTTCTATTGGATTTAAGAACTGTTCTGACAGTTTGGTATTTTTCTATTGGATTTTGGAACTGTTCTGACAGTGTGGTATTTTTTGTTTTTCTATTGGATTTAGGAACTGTTCTGACTGTGTGGTATTTCTCTATTGGATTTAGGAACTGTTCTGACTGTGTGGTATTTTCTGTTTTTCTATTGGATTTAGGAACTGTTCTGACAGTGTGGTATTTTTTGTTTATCTATTGGATTTAGGAACTGTTCTGACTGTGTAGTCTTTTTTGTTTTTCTATTGGATTTAGGAACTGTTCTGACGGTGTGGTATTTTCTGTTTTTCTATTGGATTTAGGAACTGTTCTGACTGTGTGGTATTTTCTGTTTTTCTATTGGATTTAAGAACTTTCTGACAGTGTGGTATTTTTTGTTTTTCTATTAGATTTAAGAACTGTTCTGACAATGTGGTATTTTTCTATTAGATTTAAGAACTGTTCTGACTGTGTGGTATTTTTCTATTAGATTTAGGAACTGTTCTGACAGTGTGGTATTTTTCTATTAGATTTAAGAACTGTTCTGACAGTGTGGTATTTTTCTATTAGATTTAAGAACTGTTCTGACAGTGTGGTATTTTTCTATTAGATTTAAGAACTGTTCTGACAGTGTGGTATTCTTTTGTTTTTCATTTTGCTAGCTTTATACACTTTATTCAACAGGCAGATAACATGAATGTGAGCTATCAAATTCACATTTAGTTTTCAAGTTAGCATGGAAATGTGGTGGGGTAAGCAATGTTTTATAACGCCACTTTCAGTAGTATTTCAGTTATATCATGGCGGTCAGTTATATCATGGCGGTCAGTTATATCATGGCGGTCAGTTATATTGGTCGATATATATCGACCAATAGTGTTATCACTGAAACAATAAATTGTCATTCTTCATTCAAACAAAATTATACATACAATGTATCACATTATTTTAATTACACTTAATTATAAGTAAAATATAAAAATGACATATAAAATAAAAGAAACACAGAGTCCGTCAATTAAGATTAAATCATGTGTTCAACATTTTTCATGGACATGCACCTGGGGCCGTGTTCTCGAAAGTGTCTTAGGACTAAGACATGTCCCAAGACCATCTTAAGACAAATCGTAGTCCTAAGTCGTGCTCTCGGCCATGTCCTAACTTAGGATATGTCGCAAAATTTGTCTTAACTTTAGGATATCTATGGAGGTGTCTTAAGATGGTCCTAACCCCGAAATTGTAATATAACTTGATATTTTGTACCAAAAACGAAGTTTAAGTTGTAGACATGATTGATATACACCTTTATACTGTTTTTAGACCGAAATAAGTTAATTTACAATGATTTTCTATTATAACTTTAACGGCACACTTCTGTATTTTGACGTATCTTAAAGGGTTTATGTTTCGTCTAACATTGTAGGGATTCATCTTGTATTTTAGGTACTATCAGACATCTTTTTAACTGGATCATTGAATTAGTGGGATTACACTAGTCCTGTGCGGTGCACAAAATTTTAATTTCCCCGATTTACTCATAGCTTTCGCGCTCGATAAAAAAAACCCCGCGGACGTCGAAGAAGACACCCTCATAATATGTCTTTTATTAATTTTACTTTGATAATACTTCAGTACTTGTATTAAATGTATGCTTTCAAAGTTCAGAGGTAAGAGTCCCGAAAACGCTTTTTTTTTAATTTAGCTTACATATTCTACGTAGAATGTTATAAAATGCGTATATTTTAGATCAACAAAATACAGATGAAGATCGTATTTTATCGCTTATAAAATTCATTCAATCTATTATACAAGCATTATCTGGCGGTCATGTTATCAGGGCACATCAGTGAGTTTACCAAGGCAACAGAAATAGACTTGTACGTTTGGAAAGGAGGAACAGCGAAACTGTATTCTCTGTACTACACCAAGCATACGCTCTAGAGCAATCACTATATCACGGTGTAGAATGGTAACGGACTACTCGTGTTTTTTTCTGCGTTACCAGACTACTCGGGCTGAGCAACGGACTTTTCGTGTTTTTTAGAGAACGAGAGGGAAAGTAAGTCGCACATTTCCTTAACCAGTATATATATAAATACTATTTTTTTTAATTTCAAATAAGCTTTATGTCACGGAATGCAAAAAAATATTTCTGTCCCCGGATATTCATTCATATCTAGTGAAAGTGGTCTGCTATTTTCAAGATCGTCTACACAAACTTGTGACCCTGAGGTAAAAATACCGATTTTGCTATAAAAAAAAAAAAAAAAGACATTGCATCGAAACATATTATGAGTAAGCTGTCCTCTTTTTTTTTATAATGTTTGTCTTAATTGGTTCAAGGTAGACCATAAAACCTTTCCAATTCGTGCAAATCTATATATTTGTGCAAATTAACGTTAAAATAACAGTTATCCAGCACTTTCAGTGGCACGAGACTATCTGTGTTGCTGGCACCGGGCTATTGTGGTTTATTTTAGCAAAGGATTACATGTGTTCACTACCCAATATCGATACAACAATCTTGTTAACCAATGGGGTCTATTTTTGACACATAACTTTCATGATAACATATCATGACCCTACATCTGTGTTATTTTTCTCATTGCATTGACGATCACTTACGAATGTTCAACCACGCTTATTTTTTCTTTATTTTAGTCAGATTAAGGTTTATATGTAATTATGTAATTGGAAATAGCACGATAAGACTCGAAAAATGTGAGTGATATCCATCACTTCCGCCAGCTGGGTCATAATTTAGGTCATATGCGGCGGAACAG
>MJUT01052658.1:4775-30713 GCA_002080005.1 Gigantidas platifrons | reverse complement strand
ATATAATGTTCGATATTTGCAATGGTCGACTTTTACTTTTAAGAAATGACATACTGAATGTCTGATTTTGAAGCTGAACTGTCCACTGTCCTGCCATGATTTCTCAAAAAGTATTTATCCAAAACTAATAAACTATACATATTATTAATCCTTGAGATATAAGCTTTAAAATGGTGTAACATTTATTTGACAGACATTTGATTTAAAAGAGTTATACAAAATGTATGTGATCAAAACAAATATTTTGATACAAATTATCGTCATTTCCGCAATTGAAAAATACTGTCCTGCCACGATTTAGGGTATCAAATGTCAATATGGAAAAAGTGTATCGCTACACCCCTACCTATAAACGTACTGAAAAATACCTGTCCTGGTTTTAAACCCTCAGTCCCATTTATAATTAATAGCTATAAAATTTATCATTTTGATTACCCTTGACAAGGGTAATCAAAATGATAAAAAGGCCTTGTGACAAATTTATGTAATTTGAATTTTTTTATGAAAAATAATTCATATAGAACCTTTAACTAATACAATTTTATGGTGTATTTGGGTAAAAAGTCACACCCTTTCGGCCTCTGACTATATATTTTAATAATGTCAATAAATGATCATACAAATTCGTTATCATAGCAAATGATCATACACATTCGTTATATCATACTTATTCATAGCTAAAAGTGTTCACCAGAGACTACTCTGGTAGTATCATACTGTATAAAAGTCTTGTCCTTATTCATGTTTAGAGCTATTTTCAAAACATGTGCGCCAATTTCAACACATCGGAAAAAGGGGGGTTTGTTTGTTTACATTCACTCAGTATACCCTGTTCCGATATGTCCTTACTTATCGAGTTTTTGGCTCTAGTAGAAGAATCAGACCACAGTTTTACTTTGGATTATCACAGAAATATATGTTGCAAGTTTGTAAACCAAGGATTTATATAGTAGGACTACTATATAAATCCTTGTGTAAACATTTTCGAAGAAAATGCTTCAATTTCTTGTCAAAAGTTTTTGAACTTCCGGGAAATAATAAACTAAGCGGCGAACCGAAAACGTTTGGAAATTTTTCCGGAAAGAAAAAGAATGCCAAACCCGGTTTTTCGTTTCACCATTAGCGTCAAATTGACATAATGTTTTTTTATTTACCGCTACCGTAATTTTGAATAAATATTAATAATGAATCGATACTCCATGCCCATTCTTAGATATAAACTGTAACATTTTTTTAAACAAAATTCTTCAAGGCCCAGTGTGCTAAAAATAGGAAAATTGAAATGATACAAAACCCATAACACCATTTGTAGAAAGAGTATGCACAGAAGCTCTACCAGCCATTGACATCCGCTATGTATGCATAATACCGGTCTCTTTGGGTTTTATGATGAGTTTGGATGGGGGTCGAGCCATCATAGTTTGCACGAACATTTTTAGCTCTGTTTTTTTTTAACTAATACTTTGCAAAAATAATATATTGGTAGTCCTAAAAATAATTCCTAATTTCTTTCTCATAAAGTACCACAGTAGTAATTGTGTTTCTTATTGTCTGATATGATACGAAGAAATCTTTTTAAAAATCACTAGAAACCAACAATTTACAGTAATCACGGGTATGTCGATTGTCCTTAAAAAGTTTCCTTACATTCTGATTATATTGTATGGAAATTCAGATTTTGCATGTGATGTCAACTGCTCACTTTTTGTAGCTGTTCACAGATACATACTAGACACTTAAAGATTTGTCTAATATTTATGTGCTTCTAACTCATCCGTGACTGCAACGACTCAACATCATTCACAATATCTCTTGCAGTATTATGTCATTTTTCTCAAATAATTATGAACGAAATATTGCTACATCCTTTTGTGATATATTGTCTACTTAGGGATTTATATGTAACGGAGAAGACCTCGTAAGTTTTTAACTTGTGTCTGATCCATTGTCTGTATTTGTTTGACAATAAAATAAGACTAAAGTCAAACGTTCTGATTCAATCCACTTCCGGCCAAAGTGGTTACCACATGTACAGGAGATGGTAGTTTCTGGTTGGCTGATACATGGAATCAACGAATCCCTGGGACCTTATTCGCAAAACGTCCGTCAACTACCACAACCGTTAACTTTTCCGTTAAATTTCCCCTTTTAGAAAAAAGTATTCACGAAGCCTCCGTAACTTAATTATATATTTTCTCCGTTAAAATCGACGGATAGGTGACCGTATTCGTAAAACGGGCACTTAGAGGTAATTAAACAGAATATTAATTTCATTTAATTTATTAAGAGCAATAAAAGAATCCTTTTATGATGGGAATACGTAAAATAAGACATTATAATATTGCATTTTTTTCATTAGCAAGACACCCACGAACTACCACACCCGAGGAGAGCACGCTAATTACCTTTGTAACAGGAATTTATTCTTTTCCTTTGATCTTTTTATGGTTTATATGCCAGAATGTAAGCAACAACTAAGAACTACGTTATAATACACGCAGATACGCGATCATGCACACTTTAAATCTGGGCTGTAGTTTTATTTCTCTCAAGAGAGCCGTGCAATAATCAACAACCTATATATGACATTGCATGGATTCATATTAGAAATCATTTATACCATGGTTTTCCCAGCTAAACGGTTAAACAATATCCCGCTTCGTATTCGATTGTTTAACCGTTTAACTCACACGCAGAAAACCGTGGAACAAATACGGCTCAGATGATATAGAAAACAGGCAGAAGATTCCATGTGAAGATCCAGATTAAAGTAAAGTACGTCAACCTCCCTGAAAAATCCTTAAGTATGACAAAGCAAACTGGGATAACATTAAGTCTGATTTAGAAGACACACTTAACAAGACAATAAACATAAACAATGATACAAAAGTACTGTAAATGAAACGTGGAACATATTTAAGAACAATCTCACAGAATCAATTGATAAAAACATCCCACATAAAATGTTAACATACAAGCTTCGACTACCTTGGGTCCATGATAAACTAAGAAAGATGATTAATAAAAAGAACAAATTATACTTCAAAATGGAAAAGGACAAAAAATATCAAGAGAAATACAAACAGTTGAAACTTCAGGTCCAGAAAGAACAGAGACATGCTTACAACACCTATATAGAAAAATTAATTCTAGACCTTCCAACAAATGATCCAGATCAAAGTTGTAATAACCAATCGAAACCGAAAAAACTATTCTCCTTCATAAAGTCACTCATAACTGACAACAGTGGAGTTGCTGCCTTGAAAAAAGAGAGACAACTAGTCGCCGACACTAAACAAAAGGCAAACATCTTAAACGAACAGTTTAAATCTGTATTTACCACTGAATCAATAGATAACATTCCGAACAAGGGCGTGAGTCCACATCAAGTAATACCATCACTCACCATCACAACACATGACATTCAAAAACTACTTAACAACATCAATCCACATAAAGCCAGTGGCCCAGACAACATCAGCG
Source organism: Gigantidas platifrons (assembly GCA_002080005.1). Taxonomy (NCBI): domain Eukaryota; kingdom Metazoa; phylum Mollusca; class Bivalvia; order Mytilida; family Modiolidae; genus Gigantidas; species Gigantidas platifrons. The sequence goes on along the minus strand of MJUT01052658.1, from coordinate 27,230 downwards.
GCAGAATACTAACAGATCTTCAAAATTGAATAGCTCCAATCTTAACCATCATTTTTCAAAAATCACTCTATACTGGTTACATACCATCTAACTGGAAACATGCAAAAATGTTGCACCAGCATACAAAAAAGGTGAAAAACATGGTTAACGCAGTAAATTACAGACCAATCTCTCTCACTTGTAAAATTATGTAACATGTCATTACAAAACACATACTTAACCATCTGGAAAACAAGTTTATTATATGATCTTCAACACTGCTTCAGACATTCTAGATCCTGTGAAACTCAACTACTGTGTTTTGTTCAAGAACTTGCTGCAAATTCAGATAAAAATATTCAAACTGACCTCATTATCATGGACTTTGCCAAAGCCTTTGACAAAGTTCCACATCAACGACTTCTATACAAACTTGAATTTTATGGAATCAATAAGGAAACTGGATCTCTGCCTTTTTTATCAAACCGAACACAAACAGTGGTTTCATCAGATATTGCGCTAGTCACTTCTGGTGTCCCACAGGGAACAGTTTTGGACCTGTTCTTTTTCTGGTATATATAAATGACTTACCAGAATATTTGAAATCCAGCCAACCCAGACTGTTCGCCGACGACAGCATAATCTACAAAACTATCAAATCCCAAAAGGATTCTCTCCAAGAAGACCTTGAAGCTGCCACAAGATGAGAAAGTGACTGGCTTTCCATCCAGACAAATGCACAAACAGTCCTTACAATAACAAACAAGAAAAATCCTGTAAGACATAACTACTAAAGTGCTTGCTACACAATCATACTTTGGAATCAGTTTCTTCAACAAAATATCTTGGAATCACTTTTCAATCCGACTTAAAATGGACACAGCATACAAACAATATTGTAGCCAATGCAAAAAAAAGTCTTGGATTCTTGAAAAGAAACCTTAAAACCTCCAACACAAATATAAAGTCGCAGGCATACTTATCTCCTGTCCGTCCAAAACTATGCATGCTCAGTTTGGGACCCTCACACTCCGGAACATCGCAATGAAATTGAGATGGTCCAACGAAGGGCAGCTAGGTATGCCTGCAACCGATACCGTAATACTAGCAGCGTCACAGATATGCTCCAAACTCTCACCTGGCCTACACTACAACAACGTCGATTTAAAACAAAACGTACTATACGTACTATGTTTTACAAGATTGTTCACTATATCGTTGCAGTTCCTACAACAATATTAATACCAACAGACTCAAGAATCAGACAATTTCATCCTTTTACATACAGGCATCTTCATGCATTCAAAGATTCGTACACGTACTCTTTCTTTCCGAACACAATCATTAACTGGAATTTACTACCTCAAAATATAGTTCTATGCCAAACAGTCAACACGTTTAGAGAACAGCTAACACCAACTGTTCTCAGCCTTCTACAATCGCAAATCTAAATAAAAATGAAATTGTAAATAGTTTTAACCACAAAATGTATTTCTGTTTGGCACTACTTGTAAATATGTTACAAAATGACTGAATATATTGTTATTTCTTTATGAATTTTATCACACGCATGCGCAACAGCTAGTGATCATCCCGTGGATGGATAGCTGTATACCGAAAGAAGAAGAAGAACATATATATTGTATCAGATCAAGCCTGTTCTGTGAACCAGTATCACTACGAGTCGCGATAGCGACGAGTTGTGATCAGTGCCATCTTAACGCATGGGCACACTGGGCAGTTGGCCGGGGGCCCATGCACGAGCATATGACCCCCATGCTAATCTATGTTTGTTGTGTACGACATGTTTTTAAATGTTTAAATACTGATTTTGTTGGAAATACCAATACAATAAATATATGTTTAATTTTATTGACCATTTACAGTTTTATTCTTTGAGTGTTTGTATATGTAGGGGTCCCAGTGTGCTGCTTTTCCCGGGAGCCTATTATGGGGTTAAGACGGCCCTACAGGAAAACACGTGAAATTGTTTTTGCACGGAGCAAATATGCTATCTATGCTATCCTATTTTAACTATATGTTTAATTTCATCGACCAATTACATTTTTATTCCTGTGAATGATTGTGTAGGTAGGGATCCAAGTGTACTGTTTCGCCCGGGGCCTATAATGCTGCTAAGACGGTCCTGATTGTGATGTAAGTTCACACAACAGGCAAGACCTGATACAAAGTCATGTACAAACACATTATGTATGTAATAAGTTTATCTAAACATTTCAATGAAAAACGTTGTGCTATATTGTTTATTATGAATATGTAACCAGTATAAAATAATTTTAGAGTGACATGTCATTTTATACGTGTTTTGATTGGTTTAAAAAGTTGAGGTTATTTGTCATCAAGTGATTTTCTTTAAATGAGGCACCTTTAGGGTTATTTAAATTTATTTCCGATTATTTGCCTTATTTTGAAAAAAATTAATATGTTTTTCAATGTCATAACAAAAAACGTTTGAATTAATTTATAAGGATTGATCGAAATTATTTGTTCGGTTCATTCGAAATAAGCTCAATAAGGTTGTACACACCCTTGCGTAACCCACTACGCGCGTTACACGGTGTGAACAATCCGACTGATGTTATTTCTCCATGAACCGAACACAAATTGCGATAAATCCTTAAATATTGGGCATACGTTGTGCCATGTTGTTTATTATGCATATATACCAGTAAACTGGGCATACGTTGTGCCATTTTCCTATTTACATACCAATATATTAGGCGGATGTTACGCTACCAGTATTTAATTTTTTCATATACATTTGTATGCATACAATTTACTTAGGCATACATTGTGCCATTTGTTACATTTACATAATAATATAAATCATACGTTGTGCCATATGTTAACACATTGCTTACTTGCTTACGCCTGTTGCACCTTGGTGGTGCATAGGCCACTGATGACAGGCCTCCACCTTGTTCTGTTTTGTGCCATACGTTCCAGATCTTGCCATCTATCTCCATCACAGCAATAAAGTCTCTCCTCCAGGTATTTCTTGGTCTTCCTCTTGCAAACTTTCCCTGAGGGTTCCACTGTAGGGCTTCCCTGGTGATGTTGTATTTCGGCTTCCTCAATGTTAACACGTACGAATACAAATTGTACATGGACTTGCCTTGTGCCATGCATTTAATATATGAAAAAATGCAGACACACGCTGGGTTATTTATTATTGTCCTTTTACATCGTATTGTGAGTTTGCACTTTGTTTTTACAGAAGGCCGCCAGTCAGACAAAGGAAGTCGAGAAGACTAAAGGCAAGACAGGTCCACCAACCAACTGTTAGCCTGTCGGATAATTTAGACAATGTTATAGTGAATCCCGATACTCATGTGGATCCGTTAATGGACACAAACATTGTGACTGCAATGACTGTTTTAGCTGTTAGTGTAAATTCTATGCAGAGTGAGATGGGTGAAATTCTACAAACTGTTCATGTACAATCACAACCAGGAACACAGCCTTTGTCTTCTCTAGGTACATCAAACAATGAAGATTATTTACTGAATGAGCTTGAACAATTTGTTTGTGATAATGCTGTAAATCTAAATATCAGTCAGATGGTTCCAGAACATGTATTGCACGAATGTGCAGAAAATATAAATTGCACGACACATTGCCCTTGGATGCCGGGGTTTCTGAAGGGATGAAAAGAAAAATTTGGGACGATGAATACGTCGAATTTGCTGGTTTGCTCCCAAACAACCTGACAAATAGAGGACAAGATCTTTGCCAGTTGTTTATTAAAAATCCGGTCTTGGGGATCCATGTCATTGTTAGAGGAATGGATTTCGGCTTTTGTAAAATATGCCGTCATATATATTGAGAAACACCCAAGTACTATTGCGGGTTTACTAAAATATATGGAAGTTGTAAGGGATTTGGCAGGGTGCGATGGGGATTGGGTAACTTATGATACCACATTTTGAAAAATGCAAATGCAGGAAAAGCTTGGTTGAGGTGTTTCCCACCAGGAACTGTACTTTATGGCATGGTGTGGTGTGATGGGTATGAATGAAAGGAATAAGGATTATGTGATAAAGAATTATGGTTTAAATATGTCAATGTCGTCTATTCTTACAGGGTATTGTGTACGCTTCCATACTGGAAATTCTTGTTTTTTTTACCTTGTAAATACAGTCATGTCTGTTATGTAACCGTATGCATCCGGCATCCAGATGTAGGTATGCAGGGACTACTGGGACAAACTTGTATTTTCAGACACCCCAGCCCAAATTATACCCTCCCCAGGAAGGGAGTAATTTTGTTCCCCAAAGGGTATCAGATTTTAGACATAGGGCTTGTGTCCCAAGACCAACACCCAGGGGAGTCCCAATAAACCATATCTCACCAACCCGAATTAGAACTCGAATTATACACCAAGGAATTTTACTTAAATATTTACAGGGTTATGATCAAGAAGAAACAAATTATGTTGTAAATGTGCTTACACAAGGGTTTTGTTTCATGTTTAGATTGTAAGACCACTTTAAAATGTCGCAATCTGTCGTTAGCACCGGCTATGCAGGAAATTGTTTCAGACAAAGTTGCTAAAGAATTATCACCAGGCATAATGGCAGGACCAAAAGGTGAGTCAGTATATGATTTTATACCAACTGAGTTTTCTTCGGTTCAGTATACCAGAATACAAGATGCAATATTGGGCATAAAACAGTTGAAGTCTCCGTGCTATATGACAAATTCCGACGTTGAAATAGCCTACAGAAATCTGCCTTTCAGTTCCACAGATTATCTTATATTCGGCTTTAAATAAAGGAACCTCTATTATGATAAATGTTTGGCAATGTGTTGTTCCTCTGCTTGTCAAATATTCGATTTTTTGGAAATCTTTGCCAATATTGGGATACCTATGGCTCCAGGGAAAACAGTGGGATCTGCAACAACTTTTACATTTTTGGGCATTGAATTGGACACAGAAAATATAGGAGACTCGCCTTCCAAATGAAACACTACAAAAAGTGCATTAATTTTGTCGAAACATTTTTGCACAGAAAAAAGGTGACTTTGGAAGAAATTCAGTCTCTTTGTGGGCTACTGAATTTTGCATGTCATGTAATCCACCCTGGACGAGCATGTTTGAGAAAGTTGTTAGAGTTGACAAGGGGGTTGGAGAGACCTGATCATCGCCGTGAAATTAAAAAAGGGTTGCAAGGACGATTTGAGGATTTTGTGGAAATCTTTGAAAAACTTTAATGGAAAATGTTTCTTCTTGGATGAAAAGTTTCCAAATTCAGATAGACTAAACCTTTATACTGATGCGTCTTGGGTTCATGGCTATGGAGCAGTATTTGAAAATTCTTGGTTTTATGGTCCATGGGATCATACATGGGATAATGCCTATATTACTGTAAAAGAGTTACATTGTATATTCAATAGTAGGTGCTTTGGAAGTTTGGGGGTACATATGGCAAATAGTTTTTGTTTTCAATGTGACAATGCAACATTGGTTTATGTTTTGAACAAACAAAGCAGCAAAGAGAGTCAGATTATGTTTATGATTCGCCAACTTGTTCTATTGGCTTTGCAGTATAATATATCGTTTAAGGAAGAACATATTCCTGGAAAGAAAAAATACTTAGGTGACGATCTTTCCCGTTTACAGGTTCAAAAATGTCTACTCCTGGTGCCAGAAGCCGAACGAAATCCAACCCCTTTCCCAGTACTACCACAGCTGAAAAGTTGAATGTCACAGTTGACCAATTATTGAGGCTTCTTTGGCGAGGAGTACTAAAACTATGTATGAAAGAGTATGGAATGATTTTCAAAATTTTTGTTCGGATATATTGTCGAGCCAAGAATCAGTGTAACCATTATCTATGTCAACATTGTCATTGTATTTAACATTTTTGCATGATAAAAGGTATTCAGCTTCAACAATCGCATATTACAATTCGGCTGTTGGTTATTATCAAACTATTGCAAGGAGAAAAACGAAAATGTCCTTCAGTTGATGGAAGATTCCCGATTACTTTATCAATTTTGCATAGACATATCTAGATGCTTTAGATCACTAATGTAATTCAGAATATAACATATCTATGTATAAATGTATGTTTTTACTAGCTTTTTGTTTGTTTTTACCCATTGGGGAATTTACTGTTGCATCTACAAAAGCCACTAATCACTGTTTAAAATTGTCAAGCATTTATGAAACACGAGAGGGTTTTGTAATTTCATTTGATTCTTTTAAGCATTCAACTCCAGGAGAAGATTCTAGTTCAAAAATAGCAATCCAGTTTCTAGATCACAGTTTTCTGATGCCTTGAATGGTGCTTTATCCTTATTTGCACAAAGGAACATAGTTTTCGTATTGGAGCTGCAACGTGGGCTATATAAATATGCAAAACAGATAGCCAGATAGAATGCAGGTGGCATCTAAATGCCTTTTTAAAATACATTCGTTCCTATAGTTAAATAAAGGTATGAAGCGTGCACACTATTTGGATATTTATGTATGTGTTTTTTTATGACGAGCAGGATCAGTCATTATTAGGTTTTCGTAATTAGATATATGTATTGTTTTTGACGAGCAGGTGCAGTCATACTACGATGCTTTAAAAATGTGTATGTTTATTTTATGAAGAGCAGGAGCCTTCATACATAAATATGTAAATTGACATGCATTTATATTGTAAATAATTATGTACTGCATATATGTACATGTATAATAAAGTAAAGTAAATTCATTGCAAATACGGTTGGTATCATTGGCTTACATATATGTGTTATTTTACTCCCTGTCCTTAATAGGTCTTATTTGGTAAAAGAATTAAAACAATAATGGAAAAAAAGGCAGCTTGGGTAGGGAGGATCACTTGATCCTGTGGCACTTTTTTGTTCCCCCACCTTTGCCTCGTGATAAAACTTAAATGTATGATTGTTCAAAATAGATAGATTAAACAGGGGCGGGCGCACCCAGCCCCCACCTCCCCTAAAATTGGAAAAAATATGATTTTATTGCGTAAGATCGTGATTTTTCACACGAAATACCCCAAAAATTTTCGCGCCTCCCTCCACTCGGCCCGATTTTTTTAAGTGCGCCCCCTATCTTGAAATACTGGATCCGCCCCTGTTAAATGACCACAATAGGTGGCCCAGAAAATTCCAGTTGGTGTCCAGTTTTTTTTATCCTGCGAGGCAAACAGAGCAAGCTGCTTAGATGTATACTAGTATTATCTGTTGGTATGAGGTATGTCGTTGATTCAATTGATGTAGTTGTGATGTGTGGCTATATATTGGGGAGCATAAATACATTTTATTTAAAGAATAAGATGATTTATGCGATGGAGAAATTATTATGGTATAATCCTTGACAGAGCCCATCATTAATAATTAGTCAGCTTGTTCCCGCGCGCGTGGGGTCCAGAGTTGTTATGATTGCTAAAAATAAATAGATTAAATGGACACAATAGGTGGCCCAGAAAATTCCAGTCGGTGACCAGTTGTTTTTATCCTACGAGGCAAACAGAGCAAGCTGTTTGCTGTTATAGGCTGCTTAGGTGGATATTATCTTTTGGTAGAACGTATGTCGTTGATTCAATTGTTGTTGTTGAGATGTGTCGCTAGATATTGAGGAAGCATAAAAGCATTTTTATTAATCAAATATAAAGGGCATGGATGCTGTTTTCTGGGTCACTATGATTTCTTATAGGAACATATACAATTTTCGTACCTTCGATAATTTTTAGATTATAATAAGCGTTTTATGAGACGTTTTATAATACAACCCTCTTACCGGTGTTATAACCTTTATTTTTCACTAATGAGACAGCACAGTTCCTATTTTTTCCGTCTTGCCCTCTTACCGGTGTTAGATCCTTTATATCTTTTTTTAAATTGCAGAATTTTCAAATTTGTTACTCTAATTTAAGATGAGCTTATTTAAATGTAAAGACAATTTGACCCTTCCCCACGCTCTCGCTCTTGCTCTCGTTGGTATCGATATTTAGTTATCTTCCCTCTAGGTATATTTTATTTGTCTCTGTTTATATAAGTTTAAACGTTGAATTCTGGTTTTAATTGTGTTTAATTTATACATTCAGATACAGTATATTCGCATTTTCCTTTTAAATGTAAATTAGATTATTATAATTTCCTACGCCCTTGAGTTGTAGTATGTTTGTAATATTTTGGTCACGCAAGGATTTCAAATGGAAACTACAAAAAATAACATTCCCTTCACATATCTTTATTTTTCTTTTGGACTAATAATGTTTTAATCAACAACAACAAATATAATCATACTGCCTTCAGTGGAGGGTTTTATGGTAGATTACCACATGAGAAAACAAATATCACCCGAGACGATAGTGGAGGGTGATATTTCTATCAGAGTGTGGTCATCTACCATAAAGCCCTCCACTGAAGGAAACATGTCTTTTTTTATTATACTGAATGACCTTATACTGGTAGTTTATTTAAGAATTGAATGCATTCTTTTGAAGTTTCATTAGGGTATGAAAGCGTTGACCGAAGTACATTTTCAATAATTGATTGATTGATTGATTGATGTTTAGCGTCCAGTGAGCAATTTTTCAGCTATATTCGGGACGAGTTCAATGAAGCGTGGTAGCGCTTCATGTTGAAAATGTAGTTCGATCAACGCTTTCATACCCCAATTAAACACAATATCTGTTTAATATAAAACTCTCCACATGAGCTAAATCAAATATTCCCTCTCCGTGATATATTTCATTCATCATCACACATTAATAGCTACCCCGTCCTGTGCTGTTTGTGTTGTCGATGCATTTCTATTTTTACCTTGCTTTTGTTTTGTTTTGTTTTCATTTGTTTGTTTGTTTTTGTTTTTTGCTTTTTGTTTTTGGTCTTATTTTTGTGTTTGTGCAGTCGCACTCTTCTGTTTGCATGCTTTTTTAGTTTGCTAATTGGCATAATTTATAAAACAAAGCTGAACTAATTGCAGTCCTATCATTATTCAAAATATTAAAAAAAAAAGAAAAGAAAAGCAAATTAAAAAATTTAAAGAAAAGATTTGTTTAACGCCAACTTTTGCAGTATTTCAGCTATATCGTGGCGTGTATTAAAGAAAGAAAACTGTGACTTTGGATATATATATATAATAACTATACAACGTCTGAAAAACCAGTTAACGATCAATCTTACTGGGTAATTAATTCTTTATCATTTGGTTTTGGGTACTTTGTGTTGTTTTACAAACCATTTTAGACGTTTACAAATAATTACATTTAACTAGCAACGATTTTGATGTTGTAGATAACCGTAAAAGATAAAAATTCTGTATTGGCCAATATACTGTGTCAATCATACAATGACCATCATATAACAACGTTTGATGGTAAACTGTATCATTACATGGACGTTGGAGAATTTGTGATGTACAGGAATGACAAAGACCCTTTCTGGGTATGTACACTTTTGTATACTTTTTGCATAGTCCTTCAGACAATAGAATGTTAACTGAAATATATAAAGAAAGTAATTTCAATTTAAACTTTTGAGATATAATTGGCTTTATGCGTATAACAGATTGTGATGGGTTAAACATGTTGATATATTTATTTGAATACAATAGTGTTACCCTATGCTTGGTAAAGTTGAAGTCATCACTTCGAAATGTTTACGGTCACCACCATCACTTGATTGACCGTTATGGAATATGTGTCACAAATGATCACGGATATATGTTCCACTTGTCTTAAACACTTCCCGGTCTTGTTCTCATTCACGACTTATTACCTGATTTGTAACTAGACTAACATGACGGGTGCCACTTGTGGAGCAGGACCTGCTAACCCTTCCGGAGCACCTGAATTCACCCCCGGTTTTTAGTGGGGTTCGTGTTACTCGATCTTTAGTTTTATATGTATGTATTGTAGATCGTTGTTTGTCCTTTTGTATTTTTTCTTTTGGTCATTGTGTTGTCTGTTCTTCGATATACGGATTTTTATTGCCTCTTTGGTATCTTCAAACTCTTCTTGACTGATAATAACATCCATATATTAATGGAGTCTGTAATTTTCCGTCATTATCATATTTAAAACGATATCTCTGCTTTGACAATGGCCCTTCAACAATACAAAGGCATCATAAATCAAGAAGTAACCTAGGACAGTTACATTTATAAAGAAATAACCTAGGACAGTTACATTTATAAAGAAGTAACCTAGGACAGTTACATTTATAAAGAAGTAATCTAGGACAATTACATTTATAAAGAAGTAACCTATGACAGTTACATTTATAAAGAAGTAACCTAGGACAGTTACATTTATAAAGAAGTAATCTAGGACAGCTACATTTATAAAGAAGTAACCTAGGACAGTTACATTTATAAAGAAGTAACCTAGGACAGTTACATTTATAAAGAAGTAACCTAGGACAGTTACATTTATAAAGAAGTAACCTAGGACAGTTACATTTATAAAGAAGTAACCTAGGACAGTTACATTTATAAAGAAGTAACCTAGGACAGTTACATTTATAATGTCACCTACATATATTTTTTGTATGAATACCAGAAAATCTATGATTTTATTTGGTATAACCTTTCAAATTATTATAGAGGGTTATCTTAAAAGTGCTACTATTATAAGGAGGAAAACACTGACAAAGGCAATTCCAATTGCAAACTTTAATAATCACAGATAAAACAAACGAACATGTATGACCGACTTTATCTCTTAAACAACGAAATAAGTATGAGTAACATTTAGTACAATGTTATTATGTGTATTTATGTTCGAAATAAAATGCCAAAATGACCATTCAAAATTAACGTTAAATTACATTTGTACATACTATTTCTATTTAGGTCCATGCTTTATATAGTAGCTGTGGGTTTGGATGGCAAGGTACCTCGTGTCATTGTGGTATAGCCATCAGAAGTCGGAAATCGCTGTTTGTTTTTCGGACATGTGAAACTTTTTCCAGAAATGGCACATATTTACTGCAACAGCCAGTAACAGAATTGAAAAGCTGTGATGATAGTGACATGTTAATAAGTCATTTTAGGAATGAATACAAGGTTGTATGCTATGGAAAGACTTTCTACTTAATTCAACAAAATAAATTGCATATAAATTATTGCACTAAATTTAAAAAACACATAGTATTACTCCCTCTCTTACTAAACAAATCGTTTGATGTAATATGTGATTGTCATGGAAACAAATCAAGCATGCAATGAAATGGCAGGAAAATTTTATGCTATACGTTACGAAGACACTTATATTTATATAGATGGTTGCTATCAAGTTTCATTAGAACGCATACGATAATTATATGTAACTGTTGAAGCATGTTTTCTTCTGAAATACACTATATACTTTTAATATAGAAGAAGTGCCTTACGAAGATACATTTGTATATGTTACAGTAATCTATTATTTTGCAAGTAACTCTACCGATTGGAACAGAGATAGAATTTAAAATATCAACCAAGTCCAAATTTATTACTATGATTTCTATTAAACCATCTATTTACGACATAAACGAAACAAAAGGTTTGTGTGGTGTTCTAAGTTCAAACACGTCAGATGATTTCATACACCACCAGAACGGACCAATAAACGATTCCAAGACGTTTGCAGATTCCTGGAGGTATTACATACTTTTGATTTTTAAATATTAAAAGGCAAAATTACTTGTTTATCTGTCATATCATGACCTGACAAAAGTCCGCAAATAGTAATTAATTTGATTGACGTTGTGCACGGTATTGGTGTTATATGTAGTAACGTCAAAAGTATCGATGTCTGGCGCTAACGTCATGAACATGTTACAGACGACACACTTAGATCTACAATGTACTTTATTTCTCGTTCTGTTGGTTTCCTTTGAACTCTTTTTAGATTATGCCGCATAAATGTGGGTGGAAAAAATGTTACCGGTCTACAGGGTCAAAATAGATGATCCACTATTTGCTTTGCCCGACTATAGTCGGTAAATATAGGTACAAAGGATATTGGTCATTATAATATTTTTTTATAGATGTAAATCCACAAAATAGTCTACTTTGGTTGGTTTTAATGGGTCATTTCTTTCTCATTTTTAACCATTCAAATTAATACACAGATTGAAAATGAAAACGTCTCCAATACCATACACAACGTCATTGCTAAATTTAAGGCATGTACAAATGTTAAAAGGCAAGAACAAGGCTGTATTTTATTTGTTAACTGTTGGATATTACTGATGGTGGACGTTGAACAAATGCATTGCATAAAGTAAACAAACCCCAAAATATTCTATCTATTTTCTTTCAGGATAACTTCTGTAATGACTAGTTACCACCTTTTTGTTGCTGAATCAGAGTTTCTACATAATCGACTTGTTACAGAGATTGATGATGTAGTTGATGGTGGTGACAGCACAACATCTTATTGTGTTTATGAACGACAACCCGGTAGTTCATCTGGTCTAAATGCCCAATGTACAAGAGGCACACAGAATTGTTCAGAATCTTGACAATCCCGAGAAGGAACTGTTGATGCCTTCTTCACTTCATGTTCAGATTCATACCGCAATAAGAGGTTTGTTAGCTCATTACGTACAACTGAGAGCAGTAGCTCTAGTGATGATGTGTTTGATTTTAGACCATTGACTTACCACGATGACGTTAACAACACCAATGAAGTGGTACGTGAGTATCTGCTCTGCGATTTACTTGTTCCATGCGCAATAGGTGCTATGTCAAGTTTTTCTAGAATATTCTAGTAACAGTAAGAAACAATCAATTAAGTTTCTCTACTTTATTATAATGAGAAAAAAATACTCATATAATAATAATAATAATAATAATAATAATAATAATATACAATTACAAAATCAAATTTATAAAGTCTACACGGGTCTGAATGTTCACAGTTAAAACCTTTTGAATAAATGTCATTCTTTCCTTTACGGAAAATATGTGTCATTTGTCGTAAACACTTCTCGAACCTTTCCTCATTCACGTTTTATCACCGGGTTTGTAACTAGAGTAATACGACGGGTGCCACCACCAGTGGAGCAGAAACTGCTTAAATTGCCGGCGCACTTGACTTCACCCCCGGTTTTTATTTGCGTTCATATTATTCGATCTTTAGTTTTACATGTAATCTGTTGTAGTTCGTTCTTTGTTCTTTTTCATTTAGCCATTGTGTTGTCCGTTCTTCTATTTGCGGATTCTGATTTTCCCTTCATCTTTAAACTCTTCCTTTCCGATGAATTTGCATTCCTATTGAAATATAATATTCTGTGGTTCCAATCCACAAAGTTTCTAGCATATTTATAACAAATTGCACAAAATACATTCCCTAGTTAGTAAGACTCCTTGTTATTACGGTAAAAACCAGAAAGAACAAGCAGATGTAGCACAGGTCATAGTCGACTTACTTATAGTTATTTGTTAAATGTCTTCCCTGTAATTCCAATTATTCATTGAAACATGTTTTAATCGACTGCGTAGATGTTTCTGACATTCGTCAATCATTCTACAACGTCAATACTATATTTGATTTATTTGCAAATGTCACAAGCGACACAATTTTGATTTGTTTTTTGTACAAATCACTTTATATACAACAATACGTTTTGAATATATGGTTTTATCCTTTTTAATGTTTCTTTTATTTGTAGATATAACCCGTTTGTTTTATCGACACGTATGTTTTATTTTTAATGGTCTTTTGTGTTATCATAAAAATTGTTCACGCGACGACATAGCTGAAACATTGCTAAAAGTTGCAGTTAAACATTAAACAATCAGAATATTTCCTTATTGTTCGTTGAAAGTGTGTATAGTTCGAGTCCTGTGACCTCACTGAATTGAAATATTCAAATATAATGTTGTTTTATAAATCTCAAAATGTCTGACAGACTGCTCTCCAATTCGATCGCTTTTACATAGGTATGGAGAAACATCTAGAATATTCAGGCATTTCTTTCTATTTGTTAAAACTCAAGGCTAAACATTAAAAACTTGTATTGCAACATCTATGTTTGGCAGTATATTTCACTGATGATGTAATTTTATCTTTATTTGTGTCAACAAAAGTGTTCTCCATGAACAAAATAATACATCAAATTGTTTGCACATACATTACATAGCCTATGGTAATACAGTTATTTTTCACAATACTAATAACCGCGTGTGTCATTTATATACACCCGGTTTGAAAATTTAAGACTCAATAAACTGTGAATAAAGATATTTTCATATTCATTTACATGAATAGTTTTTCAAGCTTTATGGAAAGAAAATTTATAGACAGTGATGGTCAACAATTCCATCAATATTAACAATCCTCAACTCATGCAACACAAAAAGTCCACGAGATACGCTAATAAAAAAGGTCCTGGCTATGGACACGAATAAGAATGCAGTTTTATTTGTAAACAGGCTCCAAATACATTCCGAAATGGTTGGACAGAAGACAATGCCTACCAGAAATGTTTAGAACGTATTAGAAACGCTCTTCCTACAGACTTACATACTGAGTTGGTAGATCTACAAGAAGAATACTTCACCCAGTCATGCGTTAAGGACATAGAGGTGGGTTTTGTTGCAGAATTTATACAGAACAAATCTACTTAGCATTGTAGCACTTTCTAGTCTTTTCTCATTCATGACTTATCACCGGGTTTGTAACTAGAGTAACACGACGGGTGCCACTAGTGGAGTAGAAGCTACATACACTCCAGAGCACCCCCGGTTTTTAGTGAGGTTCGTGTTATTCGATCTTTAGTTTTATGTGTAATGTTTTGCAGATCGTTGTTTGTCTTTTTTTCTGTTCGCCATTGTGTTGTCTCTCCTTTTTTTGATTTACATATTTTGATTACCTCTTTGGTATCTTCAAACTCGTCATAGAGTAATGAGTATTTTAGAAGATTTTGTTAAGTCATTATCCAATGATATTATATGTAAATGAAATTGACAAGTATTTTATATGGTACGATTATCATTGCTCACCTTCTCAAATGTGTGCTACCTTGATAATTAAGACATTACACTATTAAAAAAATTCTAGATTCCAAATTCGAGATTCAATAACTTAAGTTCGAGATTCGAATGCTTGTGGAACTGTATGTGAGGAAAATTAATACAAAATACATATATAATATCTTAAAACCCAACAAATAGTTCGAAACAGGATCCGCCATGTATTATTTCGTATCAATGTTAGGACGGATCAATTATTGACAAATGGAGGTCTGCAATCTATTTCAAAATTCATCATTTCCTTATCATTATTTTCCGACGAAGAGACCACACGTTGGATCAACCACTGTACAATTTTCCCTGTTTTTGTTTTTGTTTTTTTTTGTTTTTGTCTTTTTTGTATATTATCATGATTTCAACAAGCCAACCGCAAGACCTTATCATGTTTTCTTGACTTGTTTAAATTGTGGCAATTTATCATATCGGATCTTTGTGATATAATAAAATATGTATTTTACTTTATCGTTAAGTTGGTTGGAGACCTCACTTTCCTTCCGGATACAATTGGTACCATGATGACCTTCATCATTACAGAGATCAGGAGAAATGAATCCCTGTGTATCATGAAAACATCAAATGGATCACAGACAGTTTTAGAATATATTTCAAGTTTCCTCTGTCCTAACAACTGTAGTGATAATGGCAATTGTACATCAGGTAAACATTTAGGATCTTCATTTTATTGTGTGGGTTTTAACATAATACAGACAAAGGATACTCTCCAGCATGTATATTACCAACGTACACACGCGTAGTCTTTGAACACTAAGTACTAATTATGAAGGATGTATTTACGGGTACATTTTCTCGGACTAAATAGTTTACTGAGTACATTAATGTTCAGACGTTCTAATGCGGACAACAAGTCGACACTTTAATAATATATACGTAGATATCGTATGTAGTCAGCACGACGTGTCTCTGGACAATCTTCATCAGGAACGCTCATACTTTAATAATAGATACGTAGATATCGTATGTAGTCAGCACGACGTGTCTCTGGACAATCTTCATCAGGAACGCTCATACTTTAATAATAGATACGTAGATATCGTATGTAGTCAGCACGACGTGTCTCTGGACAATCTTCATCAGGTACGCTCATACTCAAAAGATTGGAAAGTCAAATAATTTAAGTCTACAGGAGCAAGTAAACCAAAGGGACAAAACTTGATAGCCAAAATCGTCTAATGTCACCTAATAAAACAGTATAAAATACAAAGCGAATTCAGTGCAATAACAAATATAGTCAACAGGTAGATACACTATCCTGGCGGTCACTCGACCGCTTTGATTAAAAACGTGTGCTTAGCCGAAAACCAACAAACACCAATTTTAGTCTATGGTTTGACTCGACTGGGGATCGAACACACTCTTCCTCGGACGCAAGAATAGTTAAAACACCGCTAGTCATTTGATTATGATCATAGGAACTCAGAATAAATACAAAATGTATAGGGATTTTGATAGTATATTTGTACATAATGAATTTCTAATATACATGTAGTTTTAATAATGGAAGTACAATTTCAAATGTTGATGTTACAGGTGTATGCTCTTGTTATGATGGGTTTACTGGTGATGACTGTTCTCAAGAGATGTCAACACCGCCATCTGGTATTAGCCTTCCGTTCAACGGATTATGTACTCTCGGGACAAGAAAATGCAAAAGAACAAATGTGTATGGCGATTTTCCATCAACCACTGTTTGGTATCAATTAAAATATTTTCAGGTATGAGTTATAGTCTAAGCTATCTACTGTTGTAATTCGTATTTAATTGTCCTTTATAAAAATAAAAACTATATTCTGTATAAAAAGCATTGTCTACTCAGATCTAACTTATTGAAAACACAAACAAATAGATACGTATGTTACCAAACTGGAACACATTATTATCACTAAATCAAGTAAAAATAATAAAACACCATCCTTAATTTGTTTCACATTGTAATAACTTTTTATACGACACGATCACATTACGAATCAAGGATTTGTCAAATATGTCAACAAGAAGTAGCATTTAGTAGAATACCAATATATAACTATGCGTAGAGATAAGTAGGCAGATGGGGCGGAAATTTTGAGAGAAAGTCGTTAATAAGGGAATAAATAATGGAGGGGAGGGTGGAGATTAACCACACGTTATAACAACATATTCCGTCTACCGTGTTATTCTATCATAAAAGGAAATATTCTACTAAAAATATTTTTTGTTTGAATTTCACAGCAGACACAACAGAATCAGCATCATCTGCCTAATTTCTTGACATTTATTATTAAATTGACATCAATGGTATTCTTTGTACCAGAATCTATGACGAAAGAGATTACTTCAATTTTGACATTGTAAAATTGTCCACATGCTGATAGTTATATAGCAACCGCTTTTGCGTATGGAGTTTATATTGCAACTCGTACGTTACACCCACGCTTCTAGTTTGTTCTTAGAATTTCACAACTTAAACGTCTTCCGACTATCAAGCTATTAAGTAAATGGTTTTAGAGAATCGTTTCATTTTATCATTCAAAATGTGCTTAAGGAAGTTATCAATATCCTGTTGAAAATAAATTTGTAACTAGCGCACAGATGGCATTGACAATTAGATTATAATTCATAGTCCATTGTTTCACTATTATATGTTCCGATTGCTTTTTATACCATATACCATTTGAATGATGATTAAAGGTCTGTGGTTCCTTTCTTTTATAGAACTAGTATTATGCATATGACAAGATTTGAGTCAGGAATATTAAATACAAACATCAATATTCGGAATAAATGTTCTACAAAACAATGCTGTATATGCCAAGGTCGACATTGGTCTTCACAAAGAGGAGGTTTAGCCTATAGCACTAATTTAACCCCGCCACTTGTTACTGACGTGCATTTACCTTTGTCTGTGTGTGTCTATTTGTATCTTAACATAGTGCGTACGGTGCTATTTCTGGAATAAGAAGAGTGTGTAGATACCGCTCATGTTTTTAGAATAACCTTCATCATAGTCAAAAGATTGGAAAGGTTAAGAAACTTTTTGATTGTGTTATTTCTCCCCAAATTATTAATGTCTTGTACTGTTTGTAGATTCTAAAAGATACACAAGTATTTGCATCCGATGTGGAGATTCTAGAAGCTAAATATAGAAACATGTTCATGGTGTCTGTTGAACTTCCGCCATCTAGAAGAAAGCGAGATACTTCTGACACAGTTTTGGCATATGGATACGAAATCATTTTGTCAAATGATAGACAGAGTTTTGGAGAATCTGTCAATATCATCATTTATGATGAAAGCTGTTACACGTGCAACTCAACATCAGTAACATGCACGGTTCTGGTCTGTTTTTATATAAAGTGTTATTTATTAATAGTAAAACATATATTTAAAACATGAAAACAATGCTTTCTTCCATAGCATTCTATCTCATTTGTTTTCATATTTCATAATAATGATTTTTGCCTCATCATGAAACATTATGTCTCTATTATAATCAAATTAAGGTGGTTTTAAATCCTAACATGATGAAATTATAATGTTGATGTGTACATAACATGTACCTAATGACAGCCAGTTGAGAAAAGAGAATATTTTGTCCCCCGACGCTTCGTCGAAGGGGACTATAGAAATGGGTGTCGTCCGTCCGTCCGTCCGTGTGCTTGGTTTCCAGATGATAACTTGTGAATGAAAAGTCAGATTGAAGCTAGGTGTGGTATGTAAGTGTATCTTATGAAGAACTAGGTCAGTTCGATAATGACAATTTTTCGACTATTTTTACTAGAGTTATGCCCCTTTTTATACCTCAAAATTGCTAAATATTTGGTTTCCAGATGATAACTTGGGAACAAATAATCAGATTGAAACTAGGTTTGGTATGTAAGTGTATCTAATGAATATCTAGGTCAAGTTCGATAGCGATCGTTTTTCGACAAATCTTACCATCTCCCTTTTTATACATCGTCCGTGTGTCCCGAATTGGTTTCCAGATGATAACTTGTGAATAAAAAGTCAGATTGAAGCTAGGTGTGGCATGTAAGTGTATCCTATGAATATCTAGGTCAAGTTCGATAATGACAATTTTTCAACAATTTTTATTAGAGTTATGCCCCTTTTTATACCTAAAAATTGCCAAATATTTGGTTTCCAGATGATAACTTGGGAACAAATAATCAGATCGAAACTAGGTTTGGTATGTAAGTGTATCTCATGAATATCTAGGTCAAGTTTGATATGATCATTTTTCGACAAATTTTACCAGAGTTACATCCCTTTTTATTCTTCAAAATTGCTAATTTTTTGGTTTCCAAATTATAACTTGTGAACAAAAAGTCCGATTGAAACTAGGTTTGGTATGTAAATGTAACTCATGAATATCTAGGTCAAGTTCGATAATGATGATTTTTCAACAAATCTACCCAGAGTTACTCCCCTTTTTTTCACTTCAAAATGGTCCTTGAGTGGTCCCCTTTCAGAATTATTTAAGTCAGTTGAGTTTACAGTAGTTTCAAAATTTAATCTTACCATATAACCTTGGCGTCGGGGGACCAGTGGCCAACGGCCTTTTATTGTATTTATTGAGCTAAGATGTCTATCATGGTTGTTGTTTTAAAATATGGATGAACGTTTAGTAATTCGGTCTACTGAAATAAGGCTACCATAGCCCAAGTTAATAGTTTAAAAAGTTCCATGTCTTGAAAATTAACTTGGATAATCAAACAACAGGTGGCACAAACGAGCTAGGAAAACCTGACATTTCGAATCATCTGATCTCATTCTCAGTGTTAATTCAACCTTTCAATATATTCAGTAAAGTACTGGCGTGTCCTAAAGATTTTATCGAGAAATAATTATGTAGAAATCGTTTTCTTCCTATGGTGTATGTAGCGTTCGTGTTCTATTTATATTTATTGTGATAATTTACATATTGTAGAGTTATTCGTACCTACAGAGTAAAACAATAAACGTTTCGTCTTGAAAAAAATATTTAAGACACATACTAATTCCTTCCTGATTGTGACTCTATCTTGGCCTTTTCTTTTCACCAGGTTAAACTGTCTTACCCAGACCATTATATACTTTTTTATCATATCCTAAAAAATAAAAAAATAGCGTTTAAATTAATGAAGTTTTTTATATTTTGTAGGAGTCTTGTCCAGAGTATTCAGCAATAGTTACAAATGGTATTTGTATATACTTAAGCTTATAATATAAACATGTTTTTTTTGCTAAAATTTATTAATAAATGTTGAAAATGTTATATTTTTTCCTTTTTTGAGTGACATGTTAAAAATAAAGAAAACAAAACGGTTGGAGATATACTTTTAATAATCGAAATCATTATACATGTACATGTAATGCGTTGTCTCGTGAGTAACTCTTTAGTTTATTTTTCATTAATGGTTCAGTGATGATGTCTTACCTATCCATGTTACAACAACCGCACGGGTGGTGTAATGGTTAGAGTGCTCGCCTCGAGTATGGTAGTTCGTAGGTTCTAGATCCGATCTGATCAAATTAAATACTATACAATTGGTACGTGTTGCTTCTTCGCTAAGCACGCAGCATTAAGGAGAAAGGGCGAAGACTGGTTGCCTCGGAATCAGTTTTTGCTTGTTTGTTTGATGGTGTTTAACACCACTTTCAACAATATTTCAGTTACATCGTGGCGGTCAGTTTTATTGGTGGAGGAAACCGGAGGACCCACAGAAAACCACCGATCTGCCGCAAGTCTTTGACAAACTTTATCACATAATGTTGTATCCAGTACACATCACCTGAGCGGAATTCGAGCTCAAAACATTAATAGTGATAGGAACTGATTGCATAGGTAGTTGTAAATCCAACTACCATACGATCAAGGCGGTCCGCTTGGAATCAGGATAATGTGTCCGAGTGAGGTGTCATTTCCTTCCGCGAGCACTGTAAAAATCCAACTAAGCGTGTTGCTCTGGTACAGAGCGGATCTCATCATCATTTCATAGAAAATCAACTTTTTCTCGCCATGATATAGCTTAAACATTGACTAGTTGGCGTTCAACAACAATCACTCACTCACTGTAATTCAATATTTTACGCTCGTGGTCTTAAGAACTTGAACGAATCAAAATAGAACTTATCATAATTTGCCCTTTCGCTACTTTAATACTTAATCGCTGTATAATACTACATCGTACATATACTTAATCGCTGTATAATACTACATCGTACATATACCTAATCGCTGTATAATACTACATCGTACATATACCTAATCGCTGTATAATAGTACATCGTACATATACTTAATCGCTGTATAATANCAAAAGTCTTGAAAACGCATTTGACGTCGAAATTGATGAAGTGGACAATCCATTCAGACTAGGCATTTTATTCTGTTCGTGTTTGTTTTAATTTTAATGTACTCATGATTGGTATTAATGGTAGCCTTTGAATAGAACTAACTGCTTGGCACATACAAATTTCGATGATTTATTTGTGTGCTGCGTTATAAATCGCTAAAATTCCAAGCGACGTTGTTTTTTTTTAAGTAAAATTAAGAAGTGGACATTCATTCAGACTGCGTATTTCGGTCAATATTTCTTTTTCTTTCAAAAGTCATCTTCAAAATTTCTTGTATTATTTCTTACAATATAGATCTGCATAACAGTGAACAAATATTTACTCAACTTCACCTAAATTTATCGGGAAAAGCCTTTAAAGTTGGTGATCATCATTTCAATTCAGTATCTGACACATTGAATGGACTTAAATACATGCGGATAAAAACAAAAAACCTCAACAGAAAACGGCCATCGAGACATTAGGTTGGAAGAATTTTGACGTTTACTTTCTTAGCAGATTTGGTGCGATTTCCGTGCACGCGTTTTCGTGAAATGCCCGAAAATCTTATCAATTTGTAACAGAAATGTTACATCTGACGGGACGTTTTTAAAACGGAAGGGGGATTCCGTGGTGGGATACGACAGAATAAATATCAATATATTTCATAAATATTGTCCGAAAATTATTCCTCATATCCTACGGTTTATTATGATATAAAGATTATGTAGATATGGCATCATAAAAACTAATAACAACCACATTAAATCAGAAACTAAGGTTATTTAAACGGCGTCACAGTAACGTGCGCTCAGTCAATGCAAGTTACATCGTACATATTTGGGAAAATAATTTTCTTTTTCTCAGACAAGTTTTTGGCGATCGGTGTTACGTTAGGAGTAATTGTCTATGTCCTTTTGATTATTGGATTGATCTACTTCAGAAACAAAGACTCGAAGTAAGTCTGCAGTTAAAACATCTTTTCAAAATTCTGATGTGGTCCTTACATTATACTAAATGTTTACCTCTGGGTAGATCTACTTCGATTTTAGGTGATTCTCTGATTTAAATGAACAACTTCAAAGCATCTACCGACATATTTCATTGTGTTCTCGTATATTTCAAATGAACCAATCATAGGCGGCGTCGTAATA
>MJUT01052657.1:71494-83429 GCA_002080005.1 Gigantidas platifrons | reverse complement strand
CACCCCTCACAGACGTTGTTGGTTCCAGGATCACTATCCACGATGGCAGAATGCACGCTCCATATAGATGGCGGAAACATTGGTGGTACACGGCGCATTGTCAGTCGTTGTTCCCCATTGCGTTGGACAGGTCGGTATGTACCGGTTACATAAGTTGCATCGAAGTAGTTGACAAGTTCTTCTGTCTCTGCTGGTTCTTCAGGGATGACGGATCTGATGTATGCTATTCCCTCTGGTAAGTCAGCATCTACACAATTGGATACGGACTCTGCAAAAATCTGGCTTGGTGCATTGTGTGACGACCGAGCTTTTTCCTTCATGCTGTTTTGTAGTTTGGTACAGTTGATTGAGGCTTCATCTGGTGCGTGGTTATGTGGCTGCCCTGGTGAAGGATTGTCGTACTGCAGATCTGTTGACAAACTACCTCTGCATCCACGGCTGGACTTAAGGGTACACTTTAAGCACTGCTTGGTCTTGCGTAGAGCACGTCTTGTGTAAATAAAGCCCTCATAGCATAACTTGGAGCCACCCTGGTTACTTTGTAGAATTTCCATTTTTGAATGATGACAAGAAATTAAATCAATTCTTTATATACTTTTGAAATAAAAACAACAACATTTGGTATTTATTACTCAGTTTTAGAAGCCACAAATTACATGAATGAGAAGAAAGTTTTGTGAAAACATATGAAGCTTGTAGGTCTACTTTAAAGACAGAATGTTTCATTTCTTTTTAACTAAAACAACAAAAAATACCCCTGTTTATTGAAAGAGTGTAATACATCCTGTCAAATAGAAGCCAATCAAGCAATCATTTAATAAAAGAAAATTATATGTATCAATTGATCAACCAAAATTACCACTTTTCATTGAAGGAGTGTAATACATCCTGTCAAACAGAAGCCAATCAAACAATCATTTGATAAAAGAAAATAATATGTGTTGATTAAAAACATTTTTGTTTATGTATCAATTAACAAAATAGGGATATTAATTGATTATATATCTTTTATTCTCATACAGTCAAATACAATGGTACAGAGAAAAATAACAACATAATAATAACATAACAAGACTATTTACAAAATATACAGACAGGAGGTTAAATGGGTTAAGGAACAACAGTGGGTAAGCCAGGAGTACAAAAGATCTTATTGATATGTTTGATAAATATACATAATTTTCGTAACAGCGCTTGTTTTTTGGTAGATAGAAGTTCCAAAAATTTGACAATATTATGTTTGTTCATGAAATATTTTGGGAGAAGCTGCTTGCGTTTATCGTTTAAAGAGGAACACTCCAAAACATAGTGGTATTCATCGCCTAATTTCTGACAATTACATAAATTACAGTTCCTGTTTCCTCTATCAATATTTCTCCATCTACCGGTTTCAATCGGTAGATAGTAATTTGTTGTCCTAAATCTACACAGTCTGATTGCATCACCTATATTTAAAATATTTAAATATTCCTCGAATTCGAATTTGGTTTTAAAAATCCTATAGTTGAATACTTTTGAAGAATCTGACCGAGATGTTTGCCAATTCTGTACAAACTGATCTAACAATCGCTGTTTCACAACACATTTTAACCATTCTTTATTATTAACATTTTATGTTTCCCATATATATGTAAATCCACAACCATTTAAAATTGTTCTGATAAAATAAACCCAGTTTAAATTAGTATCACCATTTTCATTCAAATTTCTAGAAAGCCTATAAAATACATTTGAAAATTTAGCCTGCTTACCTCTTAAAAGCCTTGCCCAGTATGAAATTGTCCTTACTTTAATATCAATATCAATTGGATACCTGCCTAGCTCACCATAAACCATATAGTTTGGAGTAGAGGACTTTAAATTTAAAAGTATTTTGCAGAATTTCAAGTGAACTCGTTCTAGTATTTCATTTTTGCCAAATCCCCAGACCTCGCAACCATATAAGAGAATAGGTTTTATCATTTTATCAAAGAGATCTAGCTGGATTTTCACCGATAGTTTATATAATCTCCCCATTTTAAGAACTTCGTACATTGCCTTAAGTGCTTTGTCAGCAAGATGCTTTTTAGTAACATCAAAATTACATGTCTTTGTAAAAAATACCCCTAAATAATTAAATTGTTTGACTATTTCGATATCAACGTTTTTATAGGTGAATTTGAGATTTTGTCGTAGTCTTCCAAATCCAAATACCATTATTTTTGTTTTGTTCACATTTACCTTCATTTTCCAATTGTCACAATATTCACCAAAAGCATTTAATTGTACTTGAAGATCTTCAGCTGATTCAGCTAATAAAATTGTGTCATCGGCATATAACATTACAAATATTTTTAGATAAATTTCAAGATCAGTTTCTAACTCGTCTGTGATACTTTTTAAACCAATTTTATCTTTTGTCAGCAAAGATTCTTCTAGATCATTAAGAAACATCGAAAAAAGAAAAGGGTGCAGATTTTCGCTTTGTCTAACTCCAATTTCACAGTTAAAATATCCTGTAGTGTGATTATTATATGAGATACACGACTTAACACTGGTATACAGATTAAATATAACATTATACATTTTACCATTTATATTGTTCATTAATAGTTTGTGAAAAAGACCATCTCTCCATACTCTGTCAAAGGCTTTTTCAAAATCAATAAATGCACAATATAATTTCTTCTTTTTTGACTTTAAGATTTGGAATAGTGTAAATATAGAGAAAATATTATCTAGTGTTGAGTAATCTTGTCTGAAACCACTTTGATTTTCTTTAAGTATCATGAATTCTTCAGTATAATCATTTAATCTTGCATTCAGTATTGCAGTAGACAGTTTCTCCCAAACAACGAACTATTGTGATTGGTCTATAATTCTTTGGGACATTAACATCGCCTTTGTTTTTATAAATTGGCTTAATAATCCCATTTAACCAACATTTAGGTAATATACCTGTGTCAAAAATTATATTAAAGAGTTTTTTCATAAATATGAATGAAACGGTTTGATGTGGATTTAATGTATTCATTTATAATTTCATCTTCCCCACAAGCTTTATTATTCTTTAAATTTTTTATACATTTGAAAATTTCATTCTGAGAAATATACCCATTAATATGTACATTGGAGTCATTTGGAAGATCATTTTGTAGTGTCGTTGACTGTTGTTCATCGGGTCCTTTCTTATTTAAATCTTTTAAGAAATCATATAAGGTATTGATTTCAATATTTGGTTGGCGCTTTCTCTTATGTCCACCTAATATTTTCCAGAAATGTTTGGGATTATCTCTTGAGGCATTTTTGAAATCATTTGAATTTTTTTTTACAGTAAATTTTATACTTTTCATCCATAACTTTCTTATAACACTTTTCATCATCGATCATAATTGAACGATTTCTTATAGTGAAAAAAAATTCAAGAATTTTATTTAAAATATATTTTTTTTTGGCAAAATGTTGACCAAATTATTTACAAATATTTTAAAGCATATCTTATTGTGCTGACAAGCGGAATAACCGATTTACGTAAAGAAATAAGTGGGTGTTTTTTTCCACGAACTCCTAAATGTGTTAACCGTAAACAAAAACAACTGGCTCATCAAGGTCGTAATTTAAGGAACAACAGATAAAAAAAATGTATAAATATCTGTTTTTAAAACTAATACATTGTTGTATAAAGGTATAATTTAAATGTTTGACTAATTACGCATGAATTAAAAATAGATTGGTGTAGATTTCACTACTTTATTTCTTGTAGGTTACAAAGAGATATTACTTAGATCTAATGGATACTGGTGAAGGGTCCCACAGCTTAGGCCACAGAGTTGCTCTCCGTCTCCCCGGGTGGCTGATAGGAGGAACGCTCTCCATGGAGTTTGNGGGGGGCGGGTTAAGCGACATGTCTACCCGCGGACGGTTGTTTGAGTGAGCTAGCACTATACAAATCCAACTCAGCATGGTGGTCTAGTACAAAGCGAACCTCATCACCATCTCATTGAAAATTAACTTGTTCTCGCCATGATATATCTGAAAATATCTGCATTGGCGTTAAAACACCAATCCCTCACTCACACTTTAGAGAGCGCCAATCTCCCTGCACGTCACATACTTTTTTTGTAGTTATACAAAAAGAGTTAACGAATAGTTGCCGTTACCGAAAACTAAATATTTCTTCTCGCAACATTTCTTCATACTTTTCGAGTCGCTACCCCGTCTTGCAAATCCCTTCCTCATAGTTTTGACATATATTTAAACTTGTTCTTGTCCTGAAAATACCTGAAATACTGCTCTTGGACGACAAATTATTCGATTGTATATAAACTCATACAGATATACCAAATTCAAATTCTAGCAAAATAATTTATAAAGACCACTGGAAGTCTATATAAAACAGCTTCATATACCATTTTAAAAGTTTAAAATAAGAGTGCTTTTTCTCTAAAACATGCAAAAAAAATTCAAGAATTTTATTCAAAATATTATTTTTTTGGGGCAAAATGTTGACCAAATTATTTACAAATATTTTAAAGCATATCTTATTGTGCTGACAAGCGAAATAACCGATTTACGTAAAGAAATAAGTGGGTGTTTTTTTCCACGAACTTCTAAATGTGTTAACCGTAAACAAAAACAACTGTGTCATCAAGGTCGTAATTTAAGGAAGAACATATAAAACAAAATTGTATCAATATCTTTTTTTTTAAAACTAATACATTGTTGTATAAAGGTATAATTTAAATGTTTGACTTATTACGCATGAATTAAAAATAGATTGGTGTAGATTTCACTACTTTATTTCTTGTAGTTTACAAAGAGATATTACTTAGATCTAAGGGATACTGGTGAAGGGTCCCACAGCTAAGGCCACAGAGTTGCTCTCCGTCTCCCCGGGTGGCTGATAGGAGGAACGCTCTCCTTGGAGGTTAAGGTACATTTGTATGTGCTAGTTTCTGATGTGCATCAACATATTCAATCAAGCACTCCCATAGTGACCGGAGAAACAGTTTTATGACAGCTGTAGTGGCTATTTTGTTTTCAAACAACAATAATAAAACTATGTAATGCAGTTTACGGTCAATTTTATTTACACTTGATCCTCTGATGTTGTAACTCAAAAATGGAATATAAAAAGTTTACAGACAGTCGACATGGATGGATCTTTGGTCCAGAAGAGCTAAAACATACATCATATAAACTTATATAATATAACAAACATGGCAGTATAAACACCCATGAAGTGTAATCGCTCACCTGGTGCTCAATTTGACTTCTATATTTTATAGAAAAGAATCAGCCCATTCTTTTTTGTTTGCCATTTAACCCATCTTGGAAAGATGGAGAGAGGGTAGGGATATCATACATCATTTTGAAGACAAAATATCATTTCGGGACAATGTTTTTAGCAGAAGATTTTAATGTGATTTTATCTGATAATCAGTAAAAACAGGCTGAAAGAAAAACCTGGAAAATACGTTTAACTACTCTATGTAGCTGATGTTAACATTTGAGCTCATATTAGCATTAATAAACAGATTAAAAAAGAGCATAACAGGTTGCCATCTTGAATGGAGGACAAGCAGACGGACATAATTTTGTAAGAGGACAGCCCGAGTACTATTCCAGCCAAATGTATTTAAAATAGGATAAGTTGTTTCTCGTGAGAACTTTGAAATTCGATTGTATTATTGTTATAAATCGTCTGAAAGAACAGTTCACAAAAAAACCGGAAAAATATGTTAAACTACTCATAGCCATTTAGCTGCAGTTAATATTTGAGCTCATGTTGACTGATATAAAGCAGCAATAGGCAATTGAAGAAATCAAAATTTAGTAACGGAATCCACCTTGAATGTAGGATGAGGCTGCTGGACACAATTGTGAAAGGGGAGGGGACCATTCCAGTCAACTTTGGTGGTTAAATTTTGTTCAGTTTTAGAGAGAAAAATTTAAATTTGAAAGATTATGATGTATTATGGACAGATGACAGACACTAAGTGATGGCATACGTTTACGTGGCTTTTGTCCATATGAGCTAAAATGACACACACACAAATTGATTATTGTTCTAACAAAATAATGAGACATACAAACAGATCAATAAAATAGTTTTATGTTCTAACAAATCGACACATTTCCCTATATCAACCCACTGTTTTAATAAAGTTGATTCTACTGTAAAAATACAGTTTATTGTTTTGTTCTTACTCTATAAACTTGAAGGTCTTAATAATATGTTGATACAAGTTTGGGGATATCACACACATGCTTGACTTTTTACAAAATGCATCTACAACTTGTTCATAATAGTTGCTCTATTTTACAATGCATGATACAAGTATATTGTACTTCAATTTTGGCCAAATTTATGTTCAGAACTTTAAAAATATATTCTCAACAACCAACACACTGACTTCCTGTAAATTACATACCAGGATATCAGACCACATGTGAACATTAGGACCAACAACAACCATGCCACTGCCTGTAATTACATATCAGAGAGATAACTGAGAACTGAAAGGATGTACAATGTACCCCAATACAGATTTATTATTTTAGTCTTGCTAATTACAATCTCATTTAGAGTCTTGCTAATTGGAATCTAATTTAGCTTCCCAAATATTAAGAAAAACATGTTTGATGAATACACACCAACACGTATAATTTTCATCATATAATTACATATAACTAGAGGCTCCCAGGAGCCTGTAATCGCTCACCTGGTTTTCAATTTGACATCTAAAGTTGAAACAGAAAATGGGGGTGTTACACATAATTTTGAAAGTGGCCCACCCAAAGATCATATCAAGTCAAATTTCTGATCAAAAGATTTTGATGTGATTTTCATCTCATAATATTCCTAAACGGAATAAACTGGCTGAAAAAATCTCACAGAAAAACCCAGAATATGTTAAACTACTCATTGTCATGTAGCTGCAGTTAAAATTTGAGTTCATTTTGATTTGTGATAAAGCAGAAAAAGCCAACTAAAGAACTTTCTATTTTTAGTAACAACAGCCTTTTTGAATGGAGGGTGGGACTGTCGTACACACTATTGAAAGGGAACCACTCAAGGACCATCCCAGCTAAATTTGCTTTAATTTGGTTCAGCGGTTTCAGAGAAGAAGATTTAAATATAATCGTTTATCAAAATATGCTTAATTTCTATAATCGGTAAAAATCGGCTGAAAAAAAAATTCACAGAAAAACCCACAATATATGCTTAACTACTCATTGCCATGTAGCTGCAGTTAAAATTTGAGCTCATTTTGACTTATTCTAAAGCGGCAATGGAAAATTGAAGAAATTTCTATTTTTAGTAACAATTGCCTTTTTGAATGGAGGGTGGGACTGTCGAACACACTATTGAAAGGGAACCACCCAAGGAACATCCCAGCTAAATTTGCTTTAATTTGGTTCAGCGGTTTCAGAGAAGACGATTTAAATATGATCGTTTATCAAAATATGCCTAATTTGCATAATCGGTATAAATCGGCTGAAAGAAAAATTCCACAGAAAAATCCGGAATATATGTTAAACTCCTTGCCATGTAGCTGCAGTTAACATTTAAGCTCATTTTGACTTATACTAAAGCAGCAATGGACAATTAAAATTTCATCCCCGCTTTTTTTGTTGATTTTACCCTTATGTTCTATTTATAGACATGGCGGTCATGATGGTTGGTCGACAGGGTCATAGGACATTAATTTTAAAGGGAACCCCCTAAGGATGATTCAGGCCAAGTTTGGTTTAAATTGGCCCAGTGGTTTCAGAGGAGAAGATTATTGAAAAAGTTTACAGACGGACGACGGACGCCAAGTGATGGCAATAGCTCACACAGGTGAGCTAAAAATTGATTAATAAAAATAATCCATAGAAATAAATGACACACAAATTAATTACTTAAAACAAAAATTAGTTCATTAACAATTTCTTACAGACAAATGATGGTTTTCTCCCAAAAGCCAGCAATAACTAGAACTGTGAGTGACCTCGCTTGCAGTTTAGTAGGAGTTGCACTTACAAGGTACATGCATCCCCCTCCCCTTTTCGTGAAAGTATAAGTTGAATTATCTTTCCTTTTAAATTTTGGACAGCAACCATATTCCTTCATGTACATCTGCAGGTAGTGTACTACAAGTGTGTAAAGTTTCATAAAAATACAACATGCCGTTTAGGAGGAGTTGTGCTTACAAGGTACATGCCCCTCCCACCTTTTTCGTGAAAGTATAAGTTGAATTATCTCCCCTTTTAAATTTTGGACAGCAACCATATTCCTTCATGCACATCTACAGGTAGTGTACCACAAGTGTGTAAAGTTTCATAAAAATCCAATAAGCCGTTTAGGAGGAGCTGCGCTTACAAGGTACATGACCCCCCCTCCCTTTTCGTAAAAGTCTAAGTTGAATTATCTCCCCTTTTAAATTTTGGACAACAACCATATTCCTTCATGCACATCTGCAGGTTGTGTACAAAAAGTGTGTAAAGTTTCATAAAAATCCAATAAGCCGTTTAGGAGGAGTTGCGCTTACAAGGTACATGGACGGACGGACAGGGTGATTCCTATATATCCCAGAAACTTTGTTTGCGGGGGGTATAATAAATGACAAACTATTCGTGTTTGTCTTCTATATATAGATAATAATAAATGATATAAAAGGCCATTGGCCACTGGTCCCCTGACGCCAAGGTTACATGGTAAGATTAAATTTTGAAACAACTGTAAACTAGAGGTTCAGGTGAGCCTGTATCACTCACCTGACTTAAATAATTCTAAAAGGGGACCACTCAGGGACCATTTTGAAGTAAAAAAGGGGAGTAACTCTGGTTAGATTTGTCGAAAAATCATCATTATCGAACTTGACCTAGATATTCATGAGATACACTTATATACAAAACCTAGTTTCAATCTGACTTTTTGTTCACAAGTGATAAATTGGAAACCAAAAAATTAGTAATTTTGAAGTATAAAAAGGGATGTAACTCTGGTAAGAATTATCGAAAAATGATCGCTATCGAACTTGACCTAGATATTCATGAGATACACTTACATACCAAACCTAGTGTCAATCTGACTATTTGTTCCCAAATTATCATCTGGAAGCCACATATTTTTATCAATTTTGAGGTATAATAAGGGGCACAACTCTAGTAAAATTTGTCGAAAAATTGTCATTATCGAACTTGACCTAGATATTCATTAGATACACTTACATGTCACACCTAGCTTCAATCTGACTTTTCATTCACAAGTTATCATCTGGAAACCAATTCGGGACACACGAACGAAGTATAAAAAGGGATGTAACTCTGGTAAGATTTGTCGAAAAATGATCGCTATCGAACTTGACCTAGATATTCATGAGATACACTTACATACCAAACCTAGTTTCAATCTGACAATTTGTTCCCAAAGTTATCATCTGTAAAACCAAATATTTAGCAATTTTGAGGTATAAAAAGGGGCACAACTCTAGTAAAAATTGTCAAAAAATTGTCATTATCAACCTTGAACTAGATATTCATAAGATACACTTACATGCCACACCTAGCTTCAATCTGACTTTTCATTCACAAGTTATCATCTGGAAACCAATTCGGGACACACGGATGAAGTATAAAAAGGGATGTAACTCTGGTAAGATTTGTCGATAAATGATCGCTATCGAACTTGACCTAGATATTCATGAGATACACTTATATACCAAACCTTGTTTCAATCTGACTTTTCATTCACAAGTTATCATCCGTAAACCAATTCGGGACACACGGACGGACCACACCCATTTCTATAGTCCCCTTCGACGAATCGTTGGGGGACAATAATATATTCATGTTTGTCTTCTATATATAGACACTAATAAATGATATAATGTATTCATGTTTGCCTTCTATATATAGACAATAATAAATGATATAATGTATTCATGTTTATCTTCTATATATAGACAATAATAAATGATATAATGTATTCATGTTTGTCTTCTATATATAGACAATAATAAATGAAGTATTCATGTTTGTCTTCTATATATAGATAATAATAAATGATATAATGTATTCATGTTTGTCTTCTATATATAGATAATAATAAATGATATAGGGTAAAGTGACCAAATGCCGGACAGGACCGAATTCCAGACAATTTCGGGTTGCATAAAAACGCGATAAA
This sequence comes from Gigantidas platifrons, assembly GCA_002080005.1. Taxonomy (NCBI): domain Eukaryota; kingdom Metazoa; phylum Mollusca; class Bivalvia; order Mytilida; family Modiolidae; genus Gigantidas; species Gigantidas platifrons. The sequence continues at coordinate 73,273 of MJUT01052657.1, read as the reverse complement.
ACCAGTATTTTTATTGCAAAAACACGTTTTTGTGCATCTTAAATAAAGAATTTGCATTGTGTATTCTTTCTTTTATTCTGAATGACGTTAGCCCGCCAACGTCAAAAAGTAGGAGGTTTGACCTAGGAACGTGAGTAGGTTTTTCCTATTTTCTAAATTTAGACTGAGTTTCCATTCATGATATCGCTAAATCCCGAAAGATACGGGAATGAGGTTCCAAATAACTTGTATTGGAAATACTATTCTATTGTTTTACCTTTTAAAATAGCTCGAAAAAATTATAATATTCTAGAAGAAACGTCAAAATAAAAAATGTCCTTTGTGATCAAATTACCGGACAGCTAGCTTCTTCTTCTTTTGTGGGAGTTCCCACCCATATGTTTCGGTGCACCCTCAATTAGTGATCGAGGTATTTTATGGTTTCCTTACATATTTACAGGAAATTGGTTTAAAAGGTAAAAAAAAGGAAAATTAAACAATTACTCTAGCCACTTCTGGCCTTGGGTCAATTGTCCGGTATTTGTTTGAAAGAAAAATGTCTTTGGACAGGTTAGAGTAATTTGGTATTTTGGTCACTGTGTCCGCTATTTGGTCATAGTGTCCGGTTTTTGGTCAAGTTAACTTCTGTGATATAATATAGAGTAAAAACTGGATTATTGCAATTATAAAGCTATTTCTGCATTAAAATGATAGTTCAAGGACCAATAGATACTGCATTCTGTCCCTTGACAAATATACTGATGCTACATAACTCTACGACAGGAAACGAGAAACGTGTGTTCGGAATTTGGTCACTTTATCCTAATGTATTCATGTTTGTCTTCTATATATAGACACTAATAAATGATATAATGTATTCATGTTTGTCTTCTATATATAGACAATAATAAATGATATATTATGTATTCATGTTTATCTTCTATATATAGACAATAATAAATGATATAATGTATTCATTTTTATCTTCTATATATAGACACTAATAAATGATATAATGTATTCATGTTTGTCTTCTATATATAGACACTAATAAATTATATAATGTATTCATGGATGTCTTCTATATATAGACAATAATAAATGATATAATGTATTCATGTTTATCTTCTATATATAGACATTAATAACCAATAGGTTATATTATGAATACTACAGACTGGCTTGTATTTATACAGCAAGAACATTATTTTGCTCCAAAATGCTTTGCCGGTTTATTATGGCTTTTAAGGCCATAATGAACCGGTAAAAGCCATAATGGACCGGTCCATTATGGGATTCTTCAAAAACAATGCAGATTACCTAAAAATTTCAAAAATTTCATAAATTTCAAAATTCTAAAATCAATAATAAACTAGAGGCTCACATGAGCCTGTATCGCTCACCTGACATAACTAAGTCCTCTTAAGAATGTCTGCATGCCGAATACATCTAAGTTACTATTCAAATCCCATAGGATTCTATGTTAAAACTATGTCTGCTCATGGCAGCCATCTTGGATAGAGGTAGTAGTCACCGGACACAATTTTAAAAGTATACTACCCAAGGACCATCCATGCCATATTTGCTTTAAATTGGCTGACTGGTTTCAGAGGGAAGACTTTTAAACAATTTTCCCATAGGGTCCTATGTTAAAACTATGTCCGCTGACTGCGGCAATCTTGGATGGAGGTTGGGCTCACAGGACATAATTTTGAAAGTTGACCACCTAAGGACCATTCATGCCATGTTTGCTTTAAATTGACTTGTTGGTTTCAAAGGAGAAGACTTTTAAACATTTTT
>MJUT01052657.1:0-58586 GCA_002080005.1 Gigantidas platifrons | reverse complement strand
AGGGTGAGGATCTCGGTCACATTTTCTTATACAGATTCCCCAACGGGTTGGGGCTGAGCCCCGGGGATAAAAAATGATGAATGCACAACTTCACATTAGCATCTCCATCCATACCAAATATTAAGTTTCTATCTTTTGTAGTTTCAGAGAAATGTGTAATTCTCAAAATATGTACTTTTTCTATAAAAAACCATGATTTTACAGGAAAAAAAACAATAGATTATTCTGCATTTCGAACTTCAGATTGGGGTCAACACTTTCTACAAGTGTATTGAGTTTCAAGTTAATAGCTTTGATAGTTATTGAGAAATTTTAATTATACTAAAAAAATATCCCTAATTTCTACGTACTATGTCGAAACAAGGCCAGATAACTCTGGATATACAAATCACAGGGTGATCTGCCTTGTTGTAATTGGTTCCTCTTTTGATAGTGAACAAGTATTCCAAGTTTCAAATGGATACCTGTGATAGTTTTTGAGAAATGGACTCTGACAAAAAACTTAACCGACCCAGACGCTGACGCCGGAGTGACGACAATAGCTCCACTTTTTTCCTCGAAAAGTCGAGCTAAAAAGGATGGCCAATGAAAATGTAAATATGATGTTATCTTTTGCTATGACATAATTCTGCCAAAGTTATCACCAATATTATGCAATGCTTAATTTAATTTTTAGAACCTTTTCGTGACGAAAAAAAAGAAGTTAATTTGAAATCAATTATAATATGTTTTACATAAAACTGCACTTGTCACCATCCCCAACATGTTTTTTTTTCTCATTGGGGTACTATATTGTAACTTTGCCCTGTGGTGATGGCCACATGTTCGTATCCTGTAACAATTCCATCACACATGTAGTGTCTCATAAGGGTTTAAAAAAAAAAAAAAAATCTATAAATTTACACCAATCAGATCGCATAAAATATACTAATTTCTAGCTGCCATACTGAAATGTTTAAACCAGTAAAAATGTCACCCAATAATCTCCTAAGCTTGGTTCAAATAATTTCAAAGAAAAAATATTGGAATATGAAAATCTAACAAATACAACATATGATAACGATGGAACAAAAGAGATTATAATACAGACATTTTTTCAGGCTGATTCTGGTTAGAAAATAAAATAGGTAAAAATCATTGAAGAACAGCTGAAACTTCTAGGGACCTTTTTTTATCTGTTTTGACCATATCCTGCAATTTTTTGTATGAAAATCACTGAATTCAGTTAAACAATTGGTCCAGGTGAGCTAAAATGGATATATTCACGAGCTATACAAAATAGTCACATATAAATGTACATTACTTGGACATCCTGCTTTTACAAGTCTAATAATAAATGTATAATACCTGGAAGGCTGGATATCCTGGTTTACAAGTCTGATTATACATGTACATTACCTGGACGTCCTGGTTTACAAGTCCAATTATAAATGTACATTACCTGGACATCCTGGTTTACAAATCTAATTATCAATGTAAATTACCTGGAAATCCTGGTTTACAATCCTCATTATAAATGTACGATACTTGGACATCCTGGTTTACTAGTCTCATTATAAATGTATATTACCTGGACATCCAGGTTTACAAATCCTATTATAAATGTACATTACCTGGATATCCTGGTTTACAAGTCTAATTATAAATGTACATTACCTGGACATCCTGGTTTACAAGTCTCATTATAAATGTACATTACTTGGACATTCTGGTTTACAATCTTATTATAAATACATGTACATTACTTGGATATACTGGTTTACAAGTCTTATAATAAATGTACATTACCTGGGCATCCTTGTTTACAAGTCTTCTTATGAATGTACATTACCTGGAAATCCTGGTTTACAAGTCTAATTATCAATGTACATTACTTGGAAATCCTAGTTTTCAAGTGTTATTATAAATGTACATTATTTGGATATCCTTGTTTACAAGCTTTATTATAAATGTATATTACATGGACATCCTGGTTTACAAGTCTCATTATAAATGTACATTACCTGGACATCCTGGTTTACAAGCTTTATTATAAATGTACATTACCTGGACATCCTGGTTTACAAGTCTTATTATAAATGTATATTACATGGACATCCTGGTTTACAAGTCTCATTATAAATGTACATTACCTGGACATCCTGGTTTACAAGTCTTATTATAAATGCACATTACCTGGACATCCTGGTTTACAAGTCTTATTATAAATTACATTACCTGGGCATCCTGGTTTACAAGTCTAATTATAAATGTACATTACCTCGATATCCTGGTTTACAAATCTAATTATAAATGCATATTACCTGGACATCCTGGTTTACAAGTCTTATTATAAATGTACATTACCTCGATATCCTGGTTTACAAATCTAATTATAAATGTATATTACCTGGACATCCTGGTTTACAAGTCTTATTATAAATGTACATTACCTGGACATTCTGGTTTATAAGCCTTATTATAAATGTACATTACATGGACATCCTGGTTTACAAGTCTTATTATAAATGTACATTACCTGGACATCCTGGTTTACAAGTCTTATTATAAATGTACATTACCTGGACATCCTGGTTTACAAGTCTTATTATAAATGTACATTACCTGGACATCCTGGTTTACAAGTCTTATTATAAATGTATATTACCTGGACATCCTGGTTTACAAGTCTAATTATAAATGTACATTACCTGGACATCCTGGTTTACAAGTATAATTATAAATGTACATTACCTAGAAATCATGGTTTACAAGTCTTATTATAAATGTACATTACCTGGACATCCTGGTTTACAAGTCTAATTAGAAATGTACATTACTTGGACATCCTGGTTTACAAGTCTTATTATAAATGTATATTACCTGGACATCCTGGTTTACAAGTCTCATTATAAATGTACATTACCTGGACATCCTTGTTTACAAGTCTAATTATAAATGTACATTACCTGAACATCCTGGTTTACAAGTCTCATTATAAATATACATTACCTGGAAGTCCTGGTTTACAAGTCTCATTATAAATGTACACTACCTGGACATCCTGGTTTACAAGTCTCATTATAAATGTACATTACCTGGGCATCCTGGATTACAAGTCTCATTTTCCTGAGAAAAAAAATAAGATTAACATTTTTACATAGACTTGGAGCTAGTAATCGCTCAAGTAAATTCTAAATTACCACATGCACTCCATATACAGCACAGTCAGGGACATACCATGATAAATCACTGTGATAGACGTATCACTTGTGTCTTAGTGATATAGATATATCTTTTGTTCTGTTTAATATATTTACTTACTTTCTTTTGCATTTTGAGTGATAGCAAGTAACACTCTAAATACAAAAGATATTTTGAAGATATGTTAAACAGAACAAAAGATATATCAATATCACTGAGAAGAGTGATACGTCTATCAGTGATTTATCATGGCATGTCTCTGACTGTACTGTAATTACTGAATTGGATATTAGATAACAAATAACGAAAAAAAATATAGCATTTTTAGCACCAAACATAAGTAAATAGATAATATCTTCAAAGTGTCAATAAACACATTCTGAGGAGCAGCTTTCTTCAAAGCAAAGCAAAATATCTTATGAAATTTATGTCATATTTTTTCCATATTTAAACCATTATTAAAAACCATCTTATTTTAATGATAATCTATGAATTCTTCATACACATCACCAGAAAGATGGTCTATAGGTTTCATATTTCACCAGATTACATATCATTAAACCCGACATGTAATTAGACAATATTAAAATACTAAACAAATACCCTTATTGAGTTACTTCTCATTATACCAATATACCGATTGTGAGTTACTACTAATAATAAAAATATACTGTTTGTGAGTTATTACTAATAATAACGATATACCATTTGTGAGTTATTACTAATAATATCAATATACCATTTGTGATTTACTAATAATAATAACAATATACCATTTGTGAGTTACTACTAATAATAACAATATATCATTTGTGAGTTACCACTAATAATATCAATATACCTTTTATGAGTTACTACTAATAATACAAATATACCGTTTGTGAGTTACTACTAATAATAACAACATACCGTTTATGAGTTACTACTAATAATACTAATATACCATTTGTGAGTTACTAATAATAATATCAATATAACATTTGTGAGTTACTACTAATAATATCAATATACCATTTGTGAGTTACTAATAATAATATCAATATACCATTTGTGAGTTACTACTAATAATATCAATATACCGTTTGTGAGTTACTACTAATAATATCAATATACCATTTGTGAGTTACTACTAATAATATCAATATACCATTTGTGAGTTACTACTAATAATATCAATATATCGTTTGTGAGTTACTACTAATAATATCAATATACCGTTTGTGAGTTACTACTAATAATAACAATATACTGTTTGTGAGGGACTACTAATAATAAGTATAGGTTATTCAATACCTGATCATATACTAATGACCAGGTATTGTATAATCAATTTAGCCCATACTTTCTTTGTCGAGTGTCATGATTACCAATTATTACTAATTTAGGCAGTCTAATCCAGATTAGATTGAATGAGTATCAGCTCAAAAGCATTTCCTTCAATTACATCATATGTACTGTACAAGATGCCTGTGTTTTAACAAAAGGTATGTAGCCAAGTTTTATAATGTTTGATAATAACATTAAAATATGTAAATTAAGTAATCGTGATAACATTAAATATTGATTAAAGAAATTATAAGTAATTAAGATTTTTTTTCTAATAAAAATAAATAGATAAAAAATACACTTACATGCAGGAAATACATTAAAAATCTGCATTCCGAGTTGTATAAAGAAAATTTTGATCGAAAAAGATGGAAAATGTTTTTCAATGGAAATATAAAATAACTTTGTGTATAATTTGGTGTCATAAAAAAGTGTTATTGAAGTTATTAATTATATAAAATTCAGTCAAATTAATTTCATTTTTTTGCCTTTTTTATCATCTGTCAGCATCACAGGGAATTGTTTTGTTAGATGAAACTTTATAAATGGTGGGGGATTCTCTCTAAGCCTTTCTCGAGTACAATGCTAGAGTGAAAGTCTAACATTTACATGTATAAGTGGTTATCAATGGTAACTACTTTCTGTAATCAGAATATTGTGAATGTCCACCCATCCTCCCAAACACAAACATAGTTTGGAAATTATTTGGAGTTATCTCCCTTATAACAATAAAATCTAAGGTTTGAGATTGTTGAAACTTTAGTTTTATTTTAGTTATTGTTATCAACTTGCTGATATTTTTACAATATATCTCGGGTGGATTAATTTGGATTGTTTGGGTAAATTAGTGACTACATTCCCTATTCACAGTCTCCAGATTTCCCCTACTCAACCCTGCTCTGTATAACAAAGCTTACACTACTGGAAAATAAAGTTTGAAATTTTGGCTCAACTAAACAGAGATACAAACATGAATGAGAGTAAGTAAAGAATAAGGGATTCGTTATGTATGTTTAACACATGAATGAAAAAAGGGGGAGTTCATAATCTTTAAATTGTTACAAAATAGCAAAATTTGCAGTATTTACTTATACATATATCTATAAATTGCCTCAAGGGATTTTCATTACTCCACCTTTACCATGTTTACAAACACATTCACCAAATTAAATAAACACAAATAAGCACTGATGCATACGGGCATTAAAAACTGTGGTATATGAAAAATATTCAATAACACAAGGCAATGAAAGAATGGGCTAAAAATATACTGTTTTTGAGTTACTACTAATAATAACAATATACCGTTTGTGAATTACTACTAATAATATCAATATACCGTTTGTGAATTACTACTAATAATAACAATATACCGTTTGTGAGTTACTACTAATAATATCAATATATCGTTTGTGAGTTGCTACTTAGTATACCGTTTGTGAGTTACTATTCACTTTAAAATATAATCTACCCTGCCTAATAAGGAAACATCTTGTTATTGCCATAGTTTTAAGCTTTTTTTAACATACATACAAACTGACCTTTTTTGCAAACCAGAATAACAGCATGCCTTCTCCCATCTCCATGTGATGAGTGGGACATCTGTAGGTACCATCAAGTAACCTTTCTTCTTCTAACGGAAGAAAGCAAGGATCGTTTGGTGAACTACAGCACAATTGTAACCTAAATGATCCTACCCCTACTTCTGTTTTATCACTGCTAGTGTTGATATACAGCCGACTTATCTTCTGTAGAGCAGATATCAAACATTCACGGATACTAGAGGCAAGATCACTCATGATCAATGCTCTGTTTCTAGCATGTACAAGGCGGACGATTATATGTTCATCTTCACACTGAACATACATATCAAGCGACGGGTCTATTGTGAAAACAGCAGATTTATGGAACAGCATAAGTTCATTGGTTTCTCCATAGGTCTTCACCCCCCATATACTTAAACAATAGCTGATGAATCTGAAGGATAAAGCTGGAGGTATAATTTTACCATTCATGTCAAAGACTATGGCTATATTTCTCTGAGAGAAGTCAGGAGACTGAAGATATCCTGTGTTATCTAATTTACGTGTCATACTTGGTACGTAGTAGAAATCTGTTGGTATACGACTGTGGGAGTGTGGATCATAACGCTTAGGTTCTACCAAGATATCAAGATGTGTCATAACTGCTAACAGATAGTCTTTTTCCTTCCTAAACTTTGAGTATTTTTTATTCCTCCATATTTTATCGACATCTCGTTTCAAGATAATTCCTTTCCTATCCATTATGTCCCATAATTTTTCTTTCTTTCTGTCTCCCTTACAGAAAATTTTGTCAGTAATAATGGACTTAAAGGCATCAATCAGATGTGTAGGCATAAGTATAATATGCTGATCCAAGCTTAATTGATCAAAATATAGAATTGTACCGACGGCGTGTTGGAATTTTAAAAACACTTTCAATTCAGGGTCGGTTAATGGACGAATAGCTTGTTGAGAGTTTATTTTCTTCATGTCATCCATTGTAATCAAAGCAACTCCTTTACGGACTAGGGCTGCAATCTCTAGCTCTAGTGTCACGAAACATTTTGGTAGGTTTTGACCCCATGTTGGTTGATGTTTGGCTTGTTGAATAATAATTTCCTTTATTTTGTCCATTTCAGGATCAGTCTTGTCTCTAGCGTTAACAAATATTTGATCATCGATGACCTAATGTAATGCTACTGGTGTACCTTCAAACATTTTCTTGATTTCACTGAAGATCTCCAGTCGTCTATTGCTTACAGCACTCTGTAAAAAATAAACTAGAGGCTAAGTGGACTGAGCCTTAGATATGACAATGTAACCCTCATTCCGCTTGTGCTCCATTTAGGGTTACGAATCGATCTCATTCAACGTATGGGAGCAAATTAAAATTTTCGTTCCGTGAATATTTCAACTTTCTTTTTGCATATCTGGTTATATCTTATTATTCCCAACAATTTTTAAGTAATGGTGATACAAAATAAGTGTTACAATCCCTGTTTCTATCTTCAAGACCGGTTTCGTATTTGAAAATTGTTACCTGTCCGCCATGACACCTTACGTAGACTCTCGCGATGGGCGGAGCCTATCTATATATGGAAAATATTACTATGAAAAAGTAAATTTTACAATAAAATTGATCCAAATAAGGATATCTCAAAAACGAGGCAAGTGTGCGTGAACTAGCAACTTGTAAACAAAATGTCGGACAGAAAGAAGATTTCATGCATTCAAATTTTCAGATGGATAGAAGTCTACCATGGATTGCTGCAGCGATTATTTAACACCTCAAGGTTTACGTAAATATATTTATCTTTTACCCCCGTTAATTTTTCCAACCACTTACAACGTGAATCACTCCGGGCGCTGCTCCCATAAGTTGAATGGGATCGATTCGTAACCCTAAATGGAGCACAAGCGGAATGAGGAATACGTTATCATATCTAGACTGAGCCTGTGTCGCTCACCTTTCATTCTGCTTTGAGGAAACTTAATACAGAACTTTCCATTGGTGCTTCCCACCAAATGTTGGTTCATTTGTCTAACCAGTTACAGAGAAGATTTTTAGGAATCTACCAACCAGAAAAAAGAATTGCCTATAGCAGCCATGTTTCTTAATGGATCAGGACAAAATTAGCAATTGTCATAGAGCACCTGCCATATATGTTTCCTACCAAGTTTCGGTTCATTTGGCAAAGCAGTTTCAGAGATGGAGATTTCTAGAAGTCGACTAATCAGTAACAAGCATTACCTATGGTGGCCATGTTTGTCTACGGATCAAAACGAAATGAGCAATCCCTATGGGCCATGGGCTGAGAACCCCACTAATTTTTTTTTGTCCTTTTGAAAAAAACATGTTAACCTTGAATATTTTGGGATGAACTTACATTTTTGAGCTCTCTTTAACATCCTTTCGACAATTTTGACGGATTTTCAGATAGTTTCATTCTCCACTGTCGCTGAGGTATTGCAGCTTATGAAGAACTATTAGAATGTAAAAACTGGGGTTTGGTGGATTGTTAATTATATTATCGTTCAAATGAATACTAGTTATTAATATTTTATGAAGTTCAGTAATCGTAGGAGGCAAAAAATCTATCCCTACCCCTATTAAATTACGTAAAAATGAGATTTTTCACCTTTTGTTTTCAATAGACAAAATATACGCAACTTTGATGATATTTTTATAATGAATTTGTTAAAACTATTGCATTTACGGAAAATTAAATCCATTACATCATTAAAAAACATGGTTTGTAGTGTAGATTGCAGAAAAATGTAATATTATGATTTTGGTCGATTTTAGCTCTATTCAGCCCAAAGCACGTAATATCTTTTTCATAATATAAATTGGCAACCAAATTATACATCTGTCGTGTGAAGTTATGTTATGGAGACATTTTAAAATAAAAGTTGTTATAATACCACCCTGTATAGGGCTTCTAGTGGCAAAATATTACCCCTTACCCTGCCGAAAATCGCATATTTTCTCATCAGTATTAGCCCGTGGGCTAGCATTACCCCCGTACACCCCCACCTTCCATGTTAGCATATTGTTTTAAGTCCTCCTATGTATCCTCTTGAAGAAAAACATGTTAACATTGAAAATTTTGGGACGAACTTGCCGTTTGAGGTGTAAATATTAGCCTCAAACGGAAAGTTCGTCCCAAAATTTGCAATGCTAACATGTTTTTTCTTCAAGAGGATATATAGGACTTAAAACAATATGTTAACATGGAAGGTGGGGGTGTACGGGGGTTATGCTAGCCCACGGACTAATACTGATGAGAAAATATTATGCGATTTTCGGCAGGGTAAGGGGTAATATTTTGCTGCTAGAAGTCCTATACAGGATGGTATTAGAACAAATTTTATTTTAAAATGTCTCCATAATATAACTTCACACGACAGATGTATAATTTGGTTGTCAATTTATAATATGAAAAAGATATTACGTGCTTTAGGCTGAATAGAGCGAAAATCGGCAAACATCATAATATTACTTTTTTCTGCAATCTACACTACAAACCATGTTTTTTGATGATGTAATGGGTTTAATTTTCCGTAAATGCAATAGTTTTAATAAATTCATTATAAAAATATCATCAAAGTTGTGTAATATTTTGTCTATTGAAAATAAAAGGTGAAAATCTCGTTTTTACGCAATTTTATCAGTGGTAGGGATATATTTTTTGCCTCCTACGATTACTGAACTTCATAAAATATTAATAACTTGTATTCATTTAAACGATACCATAATCAGCTATCCACCAAACCCCAGTTTTTATATTCTAATAGTTGATCATAGGCTACAAAACCTCAGCAACAGTGAGGAATGAAAAAATCTGAAAATCCGGCAAAATTGTCGAAAGGATGTATAAAAGGGCTCAAAAATGTAAGTTGGTCCCAAAATAGTCAATGTTAACATGTTCTTTTTTTCAAGAGGATATATAGGAGGACTTAAAAAAATATGTTAACATGTAAGATGGGGGTGCATGGACTACTATAGAGGACCTTCCAAAGCTGCTTCCTACCAAGTATTGGTTCATTTGGCAAAACGGTTTCAGAGGAGGAGAATTTAAAAAATCAGTCAATCAGAAAAAGAATCACCTGTGGTGGCCATGTTTTTTAACGAATCGGGACTTAATGAGCAATCTTTACAGAGGACCTTCCATATATTCTTCCCATCAAGTTTCTGTTCATTTGGCCAGGCGGTTTTAGAGGAGAAGATTTTTAAAAAATCGGCCAATCTGAGAAACAGGAATTGTCTGTGGCAGCCATGTCTGTCAACGGATCGGGACAAAATGAGCAAACATTAAGGAGGAACTTCCATAGATGCGTCCTACCAAGTTTCAGTTCATTTGGCTATGGGGTTTCAGAGGAGAAGATTAAAATGTGAAAAGCCAACGGATGACAGACGACGGACACCAAGTTATTAAGCTCACATTGCCTTTGACAAGGTGAGCTAAAAATAAACTTTTAAAAAACAAGCGTGATAAGCATCGCAAACTGATGCACTAACGATTAGCAGATCATAAGGATGTTAAAATAACATTGATAAAATGTTATAAAAATGGCAAGATTTCTATCAATAAAAATGGGTTACATGCATCGGCCATTTCTGGAATACATGTAACCCTCATCAAAATGACTGTATATTGCTCCTCAGAACTCGTTACTAACACATCGCGAGTAATTTACTCATCAGACCTTATTGTCATGTTCAGACTAATTTACCTACATGTGCATATAACTTACAACACATATCTTATTATCATGTTCAGACTAACTTACCCATGCACGGTGTGTACCTTACTCCTTACACTTTGTTATCAAGTTCAGACTAACTTACTCTTACAATGCTTGTAATTTACTCCCGAGACCATATTATCATGTTCAGACTAACTTACCCATGCACTGCATGTACCTTACTCCTGAGACCTTATTATCATGTTCAGACTAACTTACCGATGCACTGCATGTACCTTAAGCTTACTCCCGAGACCTTATTATCATGTTCAGACTAACTTACCCACACACTGCATGTACCTTACTCCCGAGACCTTATTATCATGTTCAGACTATCTTACCCACGCACTGCATGTACCTTATTCCCGAGACCTTATTATCATGTTCAGACTAACTTACCCACACACTGCATGTACCTTACTCCTGAGACCTTATTATCATGTTCAAACTAACTTACCCACGCACTGCATGTACCTTACTCCCGAGACCTTATTATCATGTTCAGACTAACTTACCCATGCACTGCATGTACCTTACTCCTGAGACCTTATTATCATGTTCAGACTAACTTACCCATGCACTGCATGTACCTTACTCCTGAGACCTTATTATCATGTTCAGACTAACTTACTCATGCACTGCATGTACCTTACTCCTTAGACTTTTTTATGTTAAGACTAACTTACACTAGCACTGTGTGTAACTTACTCCTTAGACATTATTCTCATGTTCAGATTAACTTACCCATGTACTGCGTGTAACTTACTCCTGATACCTTATTCTCATGTCCAGATTAACGTACCCAAGGCATGCCCTGACTGTAACTTACTCCCGAGACCTTATTCTCATATTCATATTAACGTACCCATGCACTAACTGTAACTTACTCCACAGACCTTATTCTCATGCTAAGACAACTTACACACACACTGCCTGTAGTTTACTCCTCAGAGCTGCTTACCCTTTCGGAGCACCTGACTTCACCCCCTGTTTTTAGTGGGGCTCGTTTTACTCGATCTTTAGTTTTATATGTATGTTTTGCAGATCATTGTTTGTCCTTTTGGCCATTGTGTTGTCTGTTCTTCTTCGATATACAGATTCTGATTGCCCCTTTGGTATCTTCAAACTCTTCTTATCCACATTTTCAGACTAACTTACTCACGGACTACCTGTAACTTACTTTTCAGACCTTATTCTCATGCTTAAGACTAAGATATGAACGGAGTACTTTTGAAAAACTGTTTGAGGATTGTTAACATATTTTTTTATTCTTCTGTAAATTCCCTTTCCATAGAGATACCATTAAATATTAACTGATATAGTCTATCTAAATATATCTTTTTGGTTTATATTCATTATACTATAGTATACTTCATAGTATACTCATTACCGGGTAATTAAAACAATATGAATATTTGATCCATCCAAATAATACTTTTGTATATCGGGTACAGTGTTATAGTCCAATTGATTGAATGCACCAGGCCAGACCATAAAAGTTTTACATACATGTATAAATGCCAATATAAAGTACAACCTTGTCTTCTCAATGTCTTTATTATTTTTTTTAATACACTAACATTCTTATCTACTTTTTTTTTCTCTTAATTATATAAAAAAATATATTTATCACATATAAATTGTAAACAATTTTAAACTCTGCAAAATACCTCTTTTCTCATTTTTCTATTCTAAAAAAAAAAAAAAACCTCCACTGCAATATACATTATATGATTATATATTGGAAAAGATTGTAAGAAGATTTAATTGTACTTTATTATATAGATTGTATGATGTTTTATATGTTATTATATTATTGTACTATATTCTGTATTGATGTATTTTGCAGTTGAGAAAAAAAAAATTAAAAAAAAAAGATATGAACATCCTGCCTGAAACTTACTCCCTAGAACTTCACTGTCGTCAAAGAGCTCCGGTTGAAAATGTTTTTCGTCAGGATCCGGTTATGTCAGCTCAGCATGATTGACATACAGGTGACGACAACAAATGAGTATTATGATCATAGCATTATTGTATCTTGAAACCAGAAGATGATGTTATCAGTCTTTTTTTTTATAGTTTTTACCTATATATTGCTATAGTTATCTTCATCAATTACTCAGATATGGGTAAAATGATGGACATAAACAATGACAAATAATTATAATAATGAGCAAATAAAGGTATAGAAAGTAGTCTATATATGTAATTAATGCACACAAACACTTTGTAATGCTTAGATAAATGACAATTTACACCGGTGTGCCACCATTAATAGTTTTAGACTAACTACACTTAAAACACATTGCTTATTTAGATCAAATTAAATTGTATCGTATTCTTTGCTGTTAAATTATTTTTTTCGACAGATCCGATGTAGAAGGCAATTTGTTTTGGACTGGAAAGACCGCCTTGGCTTGAAGAGCCGACCAGAACAATATGCAAAGGCTACGTATTGTCAGTCTAAGCAATTTATTCTGACCTTTTTTCTTTGAATTATCTAATGTAAATGTCTTGGAAAATATAATTTGATGAAAATAAATTAAATATATGCAATATAAACCACATAAGAATCTTTCATCACCAGTTTGACGACGGATCTTGCTTTCACAGTGCACAAAGATTGACTAGGCAAATATTTCTTATAAAAAACATATATCTTATTTTTATAGAATAGCTAATAACTGTACTTAGTCTGTTGGACTATCATACCGTCGGACTACTGGGCTGTCAAACTACTGGACCGTCGGACTATCGAGATGTCGGATTATAGGTCTTGCCACGTCCAAGACATGACATACGCACACTGTTTTATATTTTGATTGTACATTTTGTTATGAGATTCTAGTTTTGATTAACTTGCAATTCAGGTAGAGATCAATATTGGAAACTTGTCGCCATTTTGTTGTTACTACTGCCAAACGACGTTCTTGAATTTTTAGTTAATACAAATATAATGAGGGTATTCGATGGATTGAAGGATATGATGCTTTAATAGGCGGAACTATTTCTTCCCTGTCCCGCTATTTTGTTTTTATCCTGCACTTGTTCTATTTGAGCAGTCACATTGCATTGACCGGATACTATTTTGTCTTATTATACTTCATGCAAAATCTATTAATTTCATTGGGTAATAGGCATTTGACATTCCTCAATAGCTTTTTTTTTTGTGTAGAAATCATATCGTCATAACACCCTATGCAATATCACCCTCCTGAGCCAAGCTTTGATGAACCGGAAAATAACATCCGCTCTGTCCGAGTTTTGCCGATTAGTCATTTCTGGTAATAACACCCTCTGTTATTGTTAATGAAAATATTACTTGTTGAAATGATAGTAGTTGTTGCTTTATTTAGGTAGTGATATGCACATAGTGTGTCCCATTGGTTAACTGACTCCAATAAAAATTCAAAGTCCTCTTTACTACTGGCATTCAGTATAATAAAAAGCATACTGCCTTTAGTTGAGGGTGCTATGGTAGATGACCACACTCTGGAAAAAAAATATCACCCTAGACTTCGACGCAGGTGATATTCTTTTTCCAGAGTGTGATATTTTTCCCTTGTGTGGTAATATACCATAACACCCTCAACTAAAGGTAGTATGTTTATAATATTTATCCTTTACGTTTTTATTTTCCCTATTTGTCTTTGCTAGCACAGCCGGTCAATATTATATAATTATCACCCAAGTATGAGTTGGACATGACAGTTTGTCAACCCTAGAAAGACAATGTCACCCGAGGGCTTTCCCAATGGTGACATTGTCTTTCGAGGGTTGACAAACCGTCATGTCCAACTCATACTTGGGTGATAAATGTTTCATTGCACCGAATATCTACTTTGCACAAGAAACAATGACATTGCAATTAGAACAAATGAAGTTGTTATGTCCCATCTTGTATTCCGTACATGTATTTTATGTTTGTTTTTCTCAATTACTATTTTTGTTATTTTTCTTTTTTTTTCTTCTTTTTTTTTGGGGGTGGGGTGTGGGGTGGGGGAGCTACATGGATTAAATGAACATTTACAGTTTCAGCTGGTATCAAGGAGTAATGCCAAAATAGACATTCTAATCAAAATTTTACCACATCCAAATTTGATGGACATAATTATACCATTAACTTGGTGCTCAGCATTAAACCATAAATTTGACAGACAACAGTATACCATAAATTTGGTATACAGCATTACACCATAAATTTGAGGATTTCATTATACCTTATATTTAAATACAGGATATGCTTTAGAGTTTTGACCATTAATAATGGCAGGTTCCTGCTGAATTACTGAGATAATATCAATTTTAAGTTTGAATACTGATAATATCAACAATAAACATCTGGCCATAATGCAGTCATTCTCAAAATTACAGACCACTTTCACATCAGAAATTGCAAAAAAATAAACCTTAAGATATAGACTTACTGATGTTGTAATTTGCAAGAACTGGTATGCTGGATCATTTTCTGAAATTTTCCTCCACAAATGTCTTCGATTTTATTTTTCATGAATATTTCAAATATACTACCAAAACTCTTGATAACGGATGTTAAACAGATACCCGACATACAAACGTATCAAAATTGAACAAAAGAACTCAATTGTTTTAAAGTCTTATATAGTGTTATATAGTTTACTCTTATAAGCTGGAATAAGCATGCAAATAATTGATCGATTGCAGAATTTTTGACACTGTTTTCACGGAACGTCAATGTAAATAAATGCAAAAAAAAAACATGTGTTGAATACATAAACCAGAGGCTCTCAAGAGCCTGTATCGTTCACCTGGTTATAAAAATAACCAATTGGTCCTATGCAAAAACTATGTCCTGCGGAGGCGGCCTTCTTGAATTTCAGATCGGAATAAAAAACCCTCACTTTTTAGAGGACCTTCAAATGATTATTCCTAGACAGTTTGGTTTCAATTGTCCAAGTGGCTTAAGAGAAGAAGCATTTTGAAACATTTTCCCCATAGGGTCCAATGTTAAACTAAGTCCTGCCATAGTCGTCATTTTGAATTTTACATCGGAACAAAAAACCTAAAGTATGTAGCAGACTATCCAATGAACATTCATGTACAGTTTGGCTTTATTCATATTTGTAGTTTCTGAGGAGAAGCCATTTGAATATTTTCCCACAGGGGCCAATGTTAATCTATTTCCTGCAGTGGAGGCCATCTTGGATTTCCGATCGGCATAAAAAACCTAAATTTTGTAGAGGACCTTCCAATGATCATTCCTGGGCAGCTTGATTTAATTTGTCCAAGTGGTTTCAGAGAGGAAGCGTTTTGAGACACTTTTCCCATAGGGTCCAATGTTAAACTAAGTCCTGCTGTAGCTGCCATCTTCCATTTTATATCGGAACAAAATACCTAAACTTTGTAGAGGACCATCCAATGAACATTACTGTCTAGTTTGGATTCAGTCTGATTTGTAGTTTCTGAGAAGAAGGCATTTGAACATTTTCACATAGAGTACAATGTTAATCCATGTCCTGCGGTGGAGGCCATCTTGGATTTCCGATCGGCATAAAAAACAGAAACTTTATAGAGGACCTTCCAATGATCATTCCTGGGCAGTTTGGTTTCAATTGTCTAAGTGGTTTCAGAGAAGAAGCATTTTGAAACATTTTTCCCATAGGGCCCAATGTTAAACTAAGTCCTGCCGTAGCCGCCATTTTGAATTTCATATCGGAACAAAAAACCTAAATTTTGTAGAGGACCATCCAATGAATATTCATGTACAGTTTTGGCTTTAATCACATTTGTAGTTTCTGAGAAGAAGGCATTTGAACATTTTCCCATAGGGTTCAATGTTAATCTATGTCCTGCCGTGGCGGCCATCTTGGATTTTCGATCGGCATAAAAAACAGGAAATTTGTAGAGGACATTCCAATGATCATTCCTGGGCAGTTTGGTTTCAATTGTCTTAATGGTTTCAGAGAAGTATTTTGAAACATTTTTCCATAAGGTCCAATATTAATCTAAGTCCTGCCGTAGACGCCATTTTGAATCTCATATCGGAACAAAAAACCTAAAGTGTGTAGAAGACCATCCAATGAACATTCATATACAGTTTGGCTTTAATCATTTTTTCAGTTTCTAAGAAGGCATTTGAACATTTTCCCATAGGGTCCAATGTTAATCTATGTCCTGCGGTGGTGGCCATCTTGGATTTCCGATCGGCATAAAAAACTGAAATTTTGTAGAGGACGTGCCAATGATCCTTCCTGGGCAGTTTGGTTTCAATTGTCCAAGTGGTTTCAGAGAAGAAGCATTTTGAAATATTTTCCGCATAGGGTCCAATGTTAAACTAAGTCCTGCTGTAGCTGCCATTTTGAATTTCATATCGGAACAAAAAATCTAAAGTATGTAGAAGACCATCCAATGAACATTCATATACAGTTTGGCTTTAATCAGATTTGTAGTTTCTGAGAAGAAGGCATTTGAACATTTTCCCATAGGGTCCAATGTTAATCTATGTCCTGCATTTGTGGCCATCTTGGATTTCCGATCGGCATAAAAAACAGGAATTTGTAGAGGACCTTCCAATGATCATTCCTGGGCAGTTTGGTTTCAATTGTCTAAGTGGTTTCAGAGAAGAAGCATTTTGAAACATTTTTCCCATAGGGCCCAATGTTAAACTAAGTCCTGCCGTAGCCGCCATTTTGAAATTCATATCGGAACAAAAAACCTAGAGTTTGTAGAGGACTATCCAATGAACATTCGTTTACAGTTGGCTTTAATCATATTTGTAGTTTCTGAGAAGAAGGCATTTGAACATTTTCCCATAGGGTCCAATGTTAATCTATGTCCTGCGGTGGCGGCCATCTTGGATTTCCGATAGTCATAAAAAACAGAAACTTTGTAGAGGACGTGCCAATGATCATTCCTGGGCAGTTTGGTTTCAATTGTCCAAGTGGTTTCAGAGAAGAACCGTTTTGAAACATTTTTCCCATAGGGTCCAATGTTAAACTAAGTCCTGCCATAGCCGCCATTTTGAGTTTCATATCGGAACAAAAAACATAAAGTTTGTAGAGGACCATCCAATGAACATTCATGTACAGTTTGGCTTTAATCATATTTGTAGTTTCTGAGAAGAAGGCATTTGAACATTTTCACATAGGGTCAAATGTTAATCTATGTCCTGCGGTGGCGGCCATCTTGGATTTCCGATCGGCATAAAAAACAAAAACTTGGTAAAGGACATTCCAATGATCATTCATTTATAGTTTGGGTTCAGTCAGTTCATTAGTTTCAGAGAAGAAGATCTTTGAAATTTCAGCCAATCAGAGCATATTATTGGCCCTGGCAGCCATGTTTAATATCCGACTGGAACGAAAAACAGAAACTTTGTAGAGGACCATCCAAGGAACATTCCTGCTAAGTTTGGTTCCAATTTGCCAAGTGGTTCCGAAGAAGAAGCTTGAAATGTGAAAAGTTTACAGATGACAGACGATGGACGCCAAGTGATGACAATAGTTCACCTGGACCTTCGGTCAAGGTGAACTAAAAAGTTCAAAGTTTCCAATTTAAATTTCAAACAAATCACCAGACTATTTGCTATATTTCATTTATTTTCTTAATATTTGAAACCTTCAAAATTGGAAATACATGCAAGTCAAATAATCTGGATCTTTCTATTCAAATATCAATCTATATAAGACATGCTGAATTTTGTAACGGAAGTTAATAGTGTATATGACACTTTGTTTTTAATTAATTCAAGGACTTGCATGCTAATTTCTGATTAACAAGGTTTATTTATAGCTTAATACCAAGTGGCTATATGAAATATACTCGTCCATTTTCATGTTCAACATATTTTATCAATGTCATTACATACACCTATCATTTTTGCAGTAAGATTCACCTAAACTAACATTAATAGCCAATTACAATTCGAAAATGAAAAAGGGGCAAGGTAGTATTGATTACCGTAATAAACATTTTAATAAAGCAAAAAAAAACAAAACAACTTGGACAATCAAAGCAACAGGTTTGCTCAATTTTAAGAATCGTAACGGATGTTAATTTTGAAAAGTCTTCCAATCACCGAATTTGGATTCAATTGCGACACTTTCTGTTTCTGGTATATTAAACATTCGTTTACTTCTTCCATTTGGCAATGGTCCAGGTATCCTTTTAAGTATGTCCGACAAAGAAACCCAAAGTTCATCTGGTGGATTCGGCCATCTATAAATTCCTGCAATGTTTTCAGGACATTGTTCCATGAAGTTGATCTTCGCCTCATCGTCCTCGTCGTCTACTGTTATAACTTTGCTTAGATACCATTTGCCATCGTTATGGACCGGACACGATTTGCACAGACAGACAGACGGACAGATGGACAGGCGGACGGATGGACAGACAACGTGATTCCTATATAGCCCCTGAACTTCGTTCGTGGGGAGTAAGGGTACCTCAAGTTTAACTAAGTTTGTGACCTTGAACTTGCACCTATGCATTCCGTTCTTATTTGAGGCACACCTTCTCATGATGGACAACAATGTTACCAAGTATCATCAATATCCATCTAGGCATTCAAAAGTTGTGGACCGGACACGATTTGCACAGCCAGATGGACGGACAAACAAAGTGATTCCTATATACCCCCCTTAACTTCGTTCATGGGGGGTATAATGAGTAAACTAGTTTAAATATTGATGTGCAAGTCGAAATAATTATGCATGTAATTGGTCTCTCAGGTTTTAACATCCGTTACCAAGTTTAACATGTCTTAATACCTTTAGGAAAGATGCATTTATATTGTAAAAACAGGAATTAGAGCTTGATTTTCTGGTGCATTTGTAAACAGGTCATTTTAAGGAGTAGATGATTTAAACCTACATGAACCCGACATTTTTTGTCGGTCGTCCTTCTGAGATCGTATTTCAATATACAAAGTTTTGGGAACTGTACTTTTTTGAATTTACACCTAAATGCATATGTAAATAAATACATTTATAAACAAGGCCAAAACCCAAAAGAAATGGCCACAATTATACCATAGGAAGCAATGAAAATGTGTGAAATCATATGTTTGAAGACAAAATTAATATCCGTTACCGCTTTAACATCCGTTATTCTGGTAAGAAATTGATGATTCATTCATTTCATTTGATTTCTCAGCATAAATTTGTAAGTCTCTTTGATTAAAATGAGACATTAATTTATGCAAAGCAAATACAATGATCTTCTTTGAAGTAACCTTTTTGTCAAGTTTAGCAAGTGAAGCCATGTAAAAATTAAACATCGATCATACAAACCTTGATTTTAGTTTATATTCAGTGCACCGTCATTGCTTTCACCTTGTATCAACGTGCTTACCAATGTTGATTGTTGACGTCACAATCGAAAGTCGAAAATAGCACACCAAACCGCATCAGGTAAGACCTAACTTTCTGTCTTTCGGGTATTGCTTGTTAATGGATCACGGATATTAACATTTCATACTAACTTATCAATAAACTTCCCTGTGACTTAATACACAGATCTTATTTTCATGTTCACACTAACCTAACATATTAACATACTGCCTATAACTTACTCTTCAGACCTTATTATGATGGTCAGACTCACTTGGCAGCACACTGTCTAAAACTTACTCCTTAGAATTTATTCTCATGTTCCGACGACTAACTTACCAACACACACTGAATAGCACTTACTCCGGAGATCTTATTATCATGTTCAGACTAACTTACACACATACTGCCTATAAATTACTCCTGGGATATTATTGTCATGTTCAGACTAACTTACCAACACATACTGCCTCTTACTTATTCCTGAGACTTTATCATCATGCTCAGACTAACTTATCCACGCATTGCCAATAACTTACTCCTGGGATCTTATTATCATGTTCAGATTAACTTGCCCATGCACTGTCTATAACTTATTCCTGGGATCGTATTATCATGTTCAGACTAACTTACACACACACACTGCCTATAATTTACTCCTGGGATCTTATTATCATTTTGCGACTAACTTGCCCATGCACTGTCTATAGCTTACTCCTGGGATCTTATTATTACTTTCAGACTAACTTACCAACACACACTGCCTATAACTTACTCCAGGGACCTTATTATCATGTTCAGACTAACTTGCCCATGCACTGCCTATAACTTACTCCTGGGACCTTATTATCATGTTCAGACTAACTTGCCCATGCACTGCCTATAACTCACTCCTGGGACCTTATTATCATGTTCAGACTAACTTGCCCATGCACTGTCTATAACTTACTCCTGGGATCTTATTATCATGTTCAGACTAACTTACCAACACACACTGCCTATAGCTTACTCCTGGGACCTTATTATCATGTTCAGACTAACTTACCCACGCATTGCCTATAACTTACTCCTGGGATCTTATTATCATTTTGAGACTAACTTACCCATGCACTGTCTATAATTTACTCCTGGGATCTTGTTATTACTTTCAGACTAACTTACACACACACTGCCTATAACTTACTCCTGGGACCTTATTATCATGTTCAGACTAACATACCCATGCACTGTCTATAACTTACTCCTGGGATCTTATTATCATGTTCAGATTAACTTACCCATGCACTGTCTATAACTTACTCCTGGGATCTTATTATCATGTTCAGACTAACTTACCAACACACACTGCTTATAACTTACTCCTGTGATCTTATTATCATGTTCAGACTAACTTACCCACACACTGTCTATAACTTACTCCTGTGATCTTATTATCATGTTCAGACTAACTTACCCACACACTGTCTATAACTTACTCCTGTGATCTTATTATCATGTTCAGACTAACTTGCCAACACACACTGCCTATAACTTACTCCTGGGACCTTATTATCATGTTCAGACTAACTTACCCATGCACTGTCTATAACTTACCCCTCAGACCTTATCATCATGTACAGAGTAACCTACACACACACTGCCGGCAACTTACTCCTTATACCATATTCACATGTTCAGACTAACTTATCAAGACACTGTCCATAACTTACTCATGAGACCTTATTCTCATGTTCTGACTAACTTACCAACACACAATGCCCATCATCGACTTACACACATTACTTTACCTTGTGGATATCATGGAAATCACAACTCACCGCTTCTATTTTATCTTTGTGTGTCAAAATAACCATAATTTTAGGATATCCTTCTCCACTACTTTTGCAGTAGGTGACTATTGTATTGATCCAAAATCTGACATAGTCTGCAAAACAAAAGTAGGATAATAAATATAGACACTCAAGTTTCTGTATCTCTCCTTGGAGTTATTCCCGATTTGCGATAACATGTAGTTATCATTCTTGAATCGAGTTATCTTTTCCTGACAGCGGGTATGTACATTTCCGATTATACAACTTATATAGGAACGTCACATAACGCCCGTTATCATTAAGGACGTTTAAAAAATTAAAAACTATGTATTCTTATTCAAATAAAATCTGATTTAATGGAATTATTTTATTTATCTTTTTATATCGGTAGATTCAATGAGATATGTATGTTTGGTTTATATCCTGAATGACAGTTATAATAATAAATAAATCCGGTGTTTTATATTCAAAGATATAGCATTTTCTTGAAAATCGGATTTACTGTTAAAATTATGGACATTAATAGCGATGTATGCAAAATTCATTCCGCAGTGGAATCATTTGTTTAATTTCCTTTTACAGGGGATTATCGCAATCTTGAAATATTCAAGATATTTTATCTGCTCGGAGTCTATTAAAAAGATATCTATTTTTGCATGATATTTATATAGATTTGTTTTCTTTTTTGAGAGATCAATGCAGATTCCCATAAAAAGTCCGACGGGCTCCATTCAGGATAAAGAAATTGAAAATTTTACCATTAGTTATTTACATAGTTCATGACTATTCATTCTTTGGTTCCAATGCGGATTTTGTTATAAAAAAGGAACATTTGGGATTTTTACCAGATTTTGTCATCTCCAAATGTCAGAGACGTCAGGTAGCAATATGGCCGTAGAGTTAGACAGCCTGCATCCGCTCCTTCCAAAAACTTGATGGGAAAACGAAGATTTGACTCTGATCTTAAGGGGAAAAATGGAAATTTTTGCAGATACAAGTGCTTTCAATAAGAATAACACGAAAACAAACAAAAGTATAATTGTTAAAAATCGAAAACTTGCAACTTAAAAACTTTCTTTTTAACATGCATATATAATTTTCCCTTTGGTAACATAAAAAGGCTTTCCCTTTGATGAAAAATATGCTTAAATATGATATTATGAAATATAGGCATCGTCTGCTTTCTTATAGAGTTGCGCCAATTTACCAGTTACACATTATATACCACAAAAAAGAAAACAAAACTTATAAAATTGATCATTGGACCATAGCCGTGATCGCATAGTAGCTAATTTGCGATCTCTGCAGATTTACACTGAGAGTGCGAATCCCATTGGAGCAGTATTGTCTCTGTTTTTTTAAAGTTTTTTTATTTTTTTTTTTTTTTGCAACATAATGTGTTTCGTTATGGATTTTGGTTAAAGTGATAAAAATGTAGGCTAATATCAAGTTATTTAATATTTTTTTTAAACATATTATAAGAATTATGAGTGTACAGTAGATTTGTATTGATTTTTCGAAAGCCGTATAACAAATATTTCCTTATATACATGTATGAAATCATAACTCGAATTTACATGCAAGCTGTTAATTTCATATATTTCTTTATCAATATTAACTATTTTGTTGGTTTTTTTGTTTATGAACATCACGTAAATCGTCATAATCACTAAAAATAAAGCAATTTAGCACATGTTGTTTTTATCGGAAGCAAACGACCAGAGCTATTTAATAGATTTTTTTGGTGCTTGGTTGTTATTTTCTTAAATCTGCAGTTGAGAAATCAAATCATCTGCTATGTTTACTAATTCGTATTTTACCCCATCACTACTGTAAGTCAGGAATAAATTTACTTGACTAAATGCGGGTACACAGCCGTAGTCATGATCGCATTGGCGCTGCCTTGTGATGGAATGGATAATTCTAGAAGGTGGTTCGAATTCCATCAGTCCATTTTTTGTTTGTCTACATTGTTAAGCTTACCTTCAGAAAGGTATTATCGGCTGTAAGATTCAAGATATGAAACTGTAAAACCATTTATTGCAAAATACCTTATTTGTCGTGAGTACATAGACGGTATCAGAAATCATGGGTAGCTGTCGAGAAGTGTCTAAAAATACATCTTTAATATGACAGATAATTTTCAATGGACAGAGGTGCGATCTCCAAATACACCATTGTTTTTTATACGATAGATCGATTGTTTGTTCTTGATATAGGGGCCCGGGTGGTTCAATGAGTTAGGTCGTTGGATCTAACAACTCATACAAGCCTATCACCAATACGGCGTGGGTTCGCGCCCACCTTTGTAAATTACACAAAAGGGAGCCCTCGATTCGCAGCCGCATGTGATAAAGTTTACCAGTTACTTACTCATGGTCGGTTGTTCTCTCCGGGTACTCCGGCTTCCTCCACGACTCAAACTGGTCGCCATGATATAGCTGAAATATTGTTGAAAGTGACGTTAAAACACCAAAATTCAAATCAAATAAAACATCTTGATATATTAAAAACAGAAAAAAGCTGCGTTCGCGATCGTTTTATTTCATATTCAAAATATTCCAGACGAGGGACATTATTTATCCAGATAACAAGTGGGATCTGCTCAGACGGAAACCAAAAATTGGAATTTCCTTGATGACTGTACAAGTCGAGATGGTTGGAAAATGTTAGATGCAGGTGTTCACCTATCTGATAAGCGCACATTGCTAATGAAGACGCACAAACCGTTTCAAACACAGTAAAATATATTCTATCGAATCCACTTCTGCTTTAACAAATGGTGAAGAAACAACAGATTCTATTATTTCTAAAATGCTTTCAAATTTATCCTGCCTTGTCCCCGACCGCTCGAGTGTACTGAAAAAATCAAATACGCTTTTCAATGAAAGGAGGGACAATCTTTTTAAAGAAAATATTTCTGCTTTCAGTGTACAAGGAAAATCGCGCAGTGTTTCCGTTTTGCAAAAAAATCTGGTGACAATCATCCAAAACATCTCATAAAGTTATTTATGTAACATGTTCATTGGTATTATGAAAATACACATTTGGAGTTATTTGTACAAAAATGTTATATACTATGCATATATATATATATATATATATATGTTTATACTGGTAATATTTGATGTCATGTTAGAATAATTAAACATCATATGAATAAAAAAAAAAACTACTACCTCTTTGTGTTTTAGCTCCACCTTTTCCTGGAAGGTACTGTTCAAAGGGACAAGGTTCATCTAGTGTCCTACTACCATCTATAACAAGCATATATATTGCTCTGTACGTAAGAAACGTCTGATGCGTACTGTAGAACACATCTTGTCCACCAAAATCCCAAATTATTACTGGAACTATTTTTCTCCGGTGTAATTTCTTCTTGCCAACTTTCCATGACTTTTTTAAGAATTCTTCCTGTGTTACTGATATGTTGATCTCATTTACCTCCTTTCTTTCTCCAAAGAAATACTTGAGCCTATTAATTATGCTTGGTTTTCTAACAACACTGGCAGCCCTAGGTACAGAGAACTCTTTGTTTTCTGGATCATGCAGCGATGATTGTCCCAGTCTACTTTCGGTCCCGGCAGCGGTAGGGACAGACACCTCTCTGTTTTCTGTATGATACGGTGATGATTTACCCAGTTTACTTAAGACCCCGGCAGCAGTAAGGATAGGCCCCTCTCTGTTTTCTAGATCACACGGTGATGATTGTTCTGGTTTCCTAAAGGCCCCGGCAGCAGTAGGGACATACACTTCTTTGTTTTCTGGTTCATTCAGTGATGATTGTTGCAGTTTACTGAAGGCCCCGGCAGCAGTAGGGACAGATACCTCTTTGTTTTCTGGTTCATTCAGTGATGATTGTTGCAGCTTACTAAAGGCTCCGGTAGCAGTAGGGACAGACACCTCTTTATTTTCTGGTTCATTCAGTGATGATTGTTGCAGTTTACTAAAGGCCCGGCAGCGGCAGTCGGGACAGACACCTCTTTGTTTTCTGGTTCATTCAGTGATGATTGTTGCAGCTTACTAAAGGCTCCGGTAGCAGTAGGGACAGATACCTCTTTGTTTTCTGGTTCATTCAGTGATGATTGTTGCAGCTTACTAAAGGCTCCCGTAGCAGTAGGGACAGACACCTCTTTGTTTTCTGGTTCATTCAGTGATGATTGTTGCAGCTTACTAAAGACCCCGGCAGCAGTAGGGACAGACACCTCTTTGTTTTCTGGTTCATTCAGTGATGATTGTTGCAGCTTACTAAAGGCCCCGGTAGCAGTAGGGACAGACACCTCTTTCTTTTCTGGTTCATTCAGTGATGATTGTTGCAGTTTACTGAAGGCCCCGGCGGCAGCAGTCGGGACAGACACCTCTTTGTTTTCTGGTTCATTCAGTGATGATTGTTGCAGCTTACTAAAGGCTACGGTAGCAGCCGGGACAGATACCTCTTTGTTTTCTGGTTCATTCAGTGATGATTGTTGCAGTTTACTGAAGGCCCCAGTAGCAGTCGGGACAGACACCTCTTTGTTTTCTGGTTCATTAAGTGATGATTGTTGCAGTTTATTAAAAGCCCAACTAGAAGTAGGGACAGACACCTCTTTGTTTTCTGGTTCATTCAGTGATGATTGTTGCAGCTTACTAAAGGCTCCGGTAGCAGTAGGGACAGACACCTCTTTGTTTTCTGGTTCATTCATTGATGATTGTTGCAGCTTACTAAAGGCCCCGGTAGCAGTAGGGACAGACACCTCTTTGTTTTCTGGTTCATGCAGTGATGATTGTTGCAGTTTACTGAAGGCCCCGGCGGCGGCAGTCGGGACATACACCTCTTTGTTTTCTGGTTCATTCAGTGATGATTGTTGCAGCTTACTAAAGGCTCCGGTAGCAGTAGGGACAGACATCTCTTTCTTTTCTGGTTCATTCAGTGATGATTGTTGAAGTTTATTAAAAGCCCAAGCAGAAGTAGGGACAGACACCTCTTTCTTTTCTGGTTCATTCAGTGATGATTGTTGCAGCTTACTAAAGGCTCCGGTAGCAGTAGGGACAGACACCTCTTTCTTTTCTGGTTCATGCAGTGATGATTGTTGCAGTTTACTGAAGGCCCCGGCGGCGGCAGTCGGGACAGACACCTCTTTGTTTTCTGGTTCATTCAGTGATGATTGTTGCAGCTTACTAAAGGCCCCGGTAGCAGTCGGGACAGACACCTCTTTGTTTTCTGGTCCATTCAGTGATGATTGTGGCAGTTTACTAGCCCCGGTAGCAGTAGAGACATACACCTCTTTGATTTCTGGTTCATTGAGTGATGATTGTTGCAGTTGAATAAAGGTCCCGGCAGCGGTAGGGACAGACACGTCTCTGTTTTCTGGTACATGCAGGGAAGATTGTGCGAGTTTCCTTGAGGCCCCGACAACAGGCGTGTCAGGCAACTCTGGATTCATTGGATCTATAGCTTGCACGAGAGATCTACTAACCATGACATCCTCCAATATAAAATCTGCATGGAAAAGAAAAATATACACTGGTTGGTTATATGTACAGTTCTGAAATGAATAGGGCAGACCTATCACATATAATGTTGAAAATAAAACCACACAAATTAAAATAAATCCATTCTTACTACAAATATGGGAAAACAATGTTATGCATGTTATATATTCTCTACTGTTAATATCTATGAAAGGTTTATTTCAAATAATTTGAAATCATATTCTTCCATATCTTAGGTATTGTTCGTCTTGTTACAGAAATGCATGGTTGTTGTATAGCTCACCTGGTTTATTTAACCTTACTCCAATTTTCAAGGAGCATTCATTGGTTAAAATTGAATTTAATTTCACAATGATCCGAATGTGACCAGCTGTCATGCAATGTTTATTCCTGATTCTTATACAATCCCTATTGCAGCCTACCATTAAACCTTAGACCAAAACGACCGTGAAACCGTAGATTCTAAATTTGGACTTTTATTTTCCCCCTTAGAAATACTTGAATCTATACATCACAATGATTAATGTCCGTTTGGACGTTTATGCCATTAGATCCCATAAACCATTTTGTCTACCTTTGTGAGGGGCCCGGGTGGCTCAATGAGCTAGATCGCTGGATCTAACAGCTCATACAAGCCTATCACCAATACGGCGTGGGTTCGTGCCCGGCTTTGTAAATTACAAAAAGGGTGCACTCGACTCGCAGCCGCAAGTGATAAAGTTTACCAGTTGCTTGCCCATGGTCGGTGGTCCTCTCCGGCGTTAAAACACCAAAATCAAATCTACCTTTGTGTATATTTGGTTCTGTATAACACAATGATGATGCATGTCATTCACAACAGCATCTCCATTACTCAGTAAGTCATGAAATGGATTAAAACACATCCCGTTTCTGCAGCATATGCTTTACTGTTTAAACACAAGGCTGTTTCATACCTTGTAGAACCTGAGGTCTTTATCTGTACAAGAATAAACCTCATTTAACATGGATAATTCATGCTAAATACAGTTGGGTCGTTTAACCCCTATTTAAATTTTTCACCATTGAAGTATATTTTTATTTTATATTTTTCCACTGTCTTCTATTTGGGTTATTAGTAAATAAATCGTTCCGAAATACCAATCAACGATTACTTACCTTGTCTACCATTCATCCATTCATCTGTCTCTCGGTCAATAAATGCCAGAGCAGTATAAAGATCTATGCCTTCAGTAGATATTCTGACTTTCGTTGGTCCTTTTCCCACAAGAAATCTTGCTACAGTTGATTTACCAGTCCCCTTTTCCCCCAGTAACATAGTACGTACTTCAAACTGGGGGTAGCTTTCTTCTTTTATTAAATTGATGAAAACAGCTGCAGATTTTGTGTCCAGTTGTTTCACCTCAAAGGGCATTCCTACAATATCGTAAGTATATGTGTGAACACAGATGTCAATTTCTTGTCTAGTTTAAATACCTTCATGTGTATCCCAATAACATTTAACCTAGTATATTTGAGAATAAAGATGTCAATTTCTTGTCTAGTTTTAATACCTTCATGGGTATCCCAATAACATTTAAACTATATTTGAGAACACATATGTAAATTTCTTGTCTAGTTTTTATAACTCCAAGAGCATTCTTACAACAATTGTGGTATATTAAAGAATACAGATGTCCATTTCTTGTCAAACTCTAATACCCCAAGGGTATCCCTACAACAACTTCAGTAACTGAAAGAACACAACTGCTGATTAATGTTCTATTTTAATACATTCAATCATTTCTACAGTATTTTAAGTAGATCTGTGAACACAGCTTGTCAATTTAGTTGTTACTATTACTAATCGTAACATATGGCGTTCTGACTAGAAACAAATCATAAACTTGGTCGTAACATAGTGTTCTGACCAGTAACAAATCATAAACTTGGTAGAATATAATATGAACACAGCAGTCTATTTATATGTAACTATTACTAATCGTAACATATGGCATTCTGACCAGTAACAAATCATAAACTTGGTAGAATATAATATGAACACAGCAGTCAATTTATATTTAGTTATTACTAATCGTAACATACGACATTCTGACCAGTAGCAAATCATAAACTCCATAGAATATCCATCTGAATGGTTGTCTCTGTCAACCGCAGCAAAACCAGAATTTTAATCTTAATAAAATGGCCACTGCTAAGTTTGGTATATGTTGTTAAGTAGCATTGAAGACAAAAATGTTCAAAAATATGAAATGTATATACATGTATTATAACAAGGGCAACTCAAAGCATGGCATATTCCCTCGCCTAAATATTTAACCGTGACCTTGACCTTTGACCTATGACCTTGAAAATTAATCGGATTCCAGATTCTCTTAAGGACTAAGTATGTACCAAGTTTGGTCAAAATCCATTGAAGGATGTTGATTCTAGACTGTTCAGAAAGATGTTACGGAAGGACGGACGGTAGCGTAACTATATCACTTCGCAACTTCGTTGGCGAGGGGATGATGACTGACATCAAGTAATAACAATGGGTCACATGATCTGTTGGCCCAATCAAGCTAACATAAACACATACCTGATGCATAATATAGCAGTACAGACAATGGTTAGATGAAATATTTAGAAATATGAAGATAAGGGTATTAAGCCAACTTACCAGTCTGTAATCTGTGTTCCCAATTCTGAAATTGTCAATCCAAAATGTTACTTAAAATATATTGCTTTGCATCTTATGTCAAAAATTTAACAAAAATATAAAATTGTAGAATCACATAGACACTGAAGTCTTTATTTATTTCAGTATGATTCTTTGTAGAACCACATATACACTGGAATCTCTAGTTGTACCAGCATGATTCTTTGTAGAACCACATAGATTGATTGATTTTTGGTGCTTAATGCCACTTTCAGCAATATTTCAGCTATATCATGGCGACCAGTTTTAGTGGTGGAAGAAGCCGGAGTACCCGGAGATAACCACCGACCATGGGCAAGCAACTGGTAAACTTTACCACTTGCAGCTGCGAGTCGAGTGCACCTTTCTTGCAATTTACAAAGCCGTATTGGTGATAGGCCCTAGAACCACATAGACACTGGAGCCTTAATTTGTACCAGTATGATTCTTTGTAGAATAACATAAACCCTAGAGTCTCTATTTGTATCAGTATGATTCTTTGACCATATAGACCCTGAAGTCCATATTTGTACAAGTGTTATTCTTTGCAGAACCACATAGACCCTGGATTCTCTAGTTGTACCAGGATGATTCTTTGTAGAACCACATAGAACATTGGAGCTGTCATTTGTACCAGTATCATTCATTGTAGAATAACCTAAGCACTGGAGCACCCATTTGTACCAGTATGATTCTTTGTAGAACCACATAGACACTGGAGCCTCCATTTGTGGCAATATAATTCTTGGTAGAACCACATAGACCCTGGAGTCTCTACTTGTAGCAGTATGATTCTTTGTAAAACCACATACACCATGAAGCCTCTCTTTATACTATGGTGATTCTTTGTAGAACCATATAGACACTGGAGCGTCCATTAGTATCATTAGGAGTCTTTGTAGAACCATATATCCACCGGGGTCTCTATTTATACCAGTATGATTCTTTGTAGAACCACATAGACCCTGAAGTCCCTATTTGTACCAGTGTTATTGTTTGTAGAACCACATAGACAATGGAATCTCTAGTTGTACCAGTATGATTCTTTGTAGAACCACATAGACACTGAAGCCTCCATTTGTACCAGTATGATTCTTTGTAGAACCACATAGACACTAGAGCCTCCATTTGTACCAGTATGACTCTTTGTAGAACCACATATCCCCCGGAGTCTCTATTTGTACCAGTATGATTCTTTGTAGAACCACATAGAACATGAAGTCTCTATTTGTATCAGTATTATTCTTAGTAGAACCACATAGAATGTGAAGTCTCTATTTGTAGTAGAATGATTCTTTGTAGAACAAAATAGACTCTGGAGTCGCTATTTGTACCAGTATGATTCTTGGTAGCAACACATAGACCCTGGATACTCTATTTGAGCCTTTATTTGTACAAGTAGGATTCTTTGTAGAATAACCTAGGCCATGGAGTCTCTATTTGTACCAGTATAATTCTTTGTAGAACCACATAGACACTGAAGCCTCCATTTGTACCAGTATAATTCTTTGTAGAACCACATAGACACTAGAGCCTCCATTTGTACTAGTATGACTCTTTGTAGAACCACATATCCCCCGGAGTCTCTATTTGTACCAGTATGATTCTTTGTAGAACCACATAGAACATGAAGTCTCTATTTGTATCAGTATTATTCTTAGTAGAACCACATAGAACGTGAAGTCTCTATTTGTAGTAGAATGATTCTTTGTAGAACAAAATACTCTGGAGTCGCTATTTGTACCAGTATGATTCTTGGTAGCACCACATAGACCCTGGACACTCTATTTGAGCCTTCATTTGTACAAGTATGATTCTTTGTAGAATAACCTAGGCCCTGGAATCTCTATTTGTACGAGAACCACATACACCCTGGATTATCTACTTGTACTAGTATGATTCGTTCTAAAACCATAGATCCTGGAGTCTGTATTTGTACCAGTATAATTCTTTGTAGAACCACTTATTCCCTGGAGTCTGTATCAATACAAGCATGATCCTTGTAGAACCACACAGATCCTGGAGTCTCTATTTGTGCCAACAGTATCCTTGTAGAACCACACAGATCGTGCAGTCTCTATTTATACTATGCTGATTCTTTGTAGAACCACATAGACACTGGGACCTTCATTTGTACCAGTATGATTCTTTGTAGAACCACATATACCATGATGTCCATATATGAGCCATTATGATTCTTTGTAGAACCGCATAGACACTGGAGCCTTCATTTGTACCAGTAGGATTCTTTGTAGAATAACCTAAACTTCGGAGTCTCTATTTGTACCAGTATGATTTTCTGTAGAACAACATCGACACTGGAACTGTCATTTGTACAAGTATGATTCTTTGTAGAATAACCTAAGCACTGGAGCCTCCATTTGTACCAGTATGATTCTTTGTAAAACCACATGACACTGCAGCCTCCATTTGTACCAGTATAATTCTTTGTAGAACCACATAGACCATGGAGCCTCTATTTATACCATGGTGATTCTTTGTAGAGCCACATAGGCACTGGAGCCTCCATTTGTACCATTATCATTCTTTGTAGAACCACATATCCACCGGAGTTTCTATTTGCATCAGTAGGATTCTTTGTAGAACCACAAAGAACGTGAAGTCTCTATTTGTAGTAGAATGATTCTTTGTAGAACAAAATAGACTCTGAAGTCGCTATTTGTACCAGTATGATTCTTGGTAGCACCACATAGACCCTGGACACTCTATTTGAGCCTTCATTTGTACAAGTAGGATTCTTTGTAGAATATCCTAGACCCTGGAGTCTGTATTTGTACGAGAACCACATACATCCCGGATTATCTACTTGTACTAGTATGATTCGTTCTAAAACCATAGACCTTGGAGTCTGTATTTGTACCAGTATAATTCTTTGTAGAACCACTTATTCCCTGGAGTCTGTATCAATACAAGCATGATCCTTGTAGAACCACACAGATCCTGGAGTCTCTATTTGTGCCAACATTATCCTTGTAGAACCACATAGATCATGTAGTCTCTATTTATACTATGCTGATTCTTTGTAGAACCACATAGACACTGGGGCCTTCATTTGTACCAGTATGATTCTTTGTAGAACCAAATATACCATGATGTCCATATATGAGCCATTATGATTCTTTGTAGAACTGCATAGACACTGGAGCCTTCATTTGTACAAGTAGGATTCTTTGTAGAACAACCTAGGCCCTGGAGTCTCTATTTGTACGAGAACCACATACACCCTGGATTACCTACTTGTACTAGTATGATTCCTTTCTAAAACCTTAGACCCTGGGGTCTGTATTTGTACCAGTATAATTCTTTGTAGAACCACTTATTCCCTGGAGTCTGTATCAATACAAGCATGATCCTTGTAGAACCACACAGATCCTGGAGTCTCTATTTGTGCCAACATTATCCTTGTAGAACCACATAGATCATGCAGTCTCTATTTATACTATACTGATTCTTTGTAGAACCACATAGACACTGGGGCCTTCATTTGTACCAGTATGATTCTTTGTAGAACCACATATACCATGATGTCCATATATGAGCCATTATGATTCTTTGTAGAACCGCATAGACACTGGAGCCTTCATTTGTACCAGTAGGATTCTTTGTAGAACAACCTAGGCCCTGGAGTCTCTATTTGTACGAGAACCACATACACCCTGGATTATCTACTTGTACTTGTACCAATATACAGAACTAAAGTTATCGTGTGGAAACGACCCTGTTGTCAAAATTTCTATTTATAGTAACGGTGACCGTTGACCTAATGACCCCAAAATAAATAAGGTTCTTCCCCTTTCACAGGGGAATCGTGCAGTCAAGTTTGTTAANTCCAACATAAAAAATCATTTTTCATCATAAATCTTTTTAAAATTATAATTTTCTCATTCAGTTCAATCACACAAATAAAACAAAATCCAACACTATGCTTCTGATATTTTATCTTCTCCATTTTTGAAGATATTCAACATCAGTTTTCTTGATCCTGACATGAAAAACAAGAAATGTGTGCATCACAAAATACGCCCGTCTATATAAATTATCAAACGGTATACTGGTAATGACCCCAAAATAAAGAGGGTTTTTCCCCTTCCACAGTGGCCAAGTTTGTTAAAGATCCAATATACAGAACTAAAGTTATCGTGTGGAAACGACCCTGTTGTCAAAATTTCTATTTATAGTAACGGTGACCGTTGACCTAAAAACCCCAATATCAATAGGGATCTTCCCCTTCCACAGGTGAATCATGCGGCCAAGTTGATTAAAGAGCCAATAAACAGAACTAGAGTTTTCATGCGGAAACGACCCTGTTGTCAAAAATTATATTTATATTAACGGTGACCTTGACCTAATGACCCCAAAATAAATGGGATTCTTCCCCTTACACAGGGGAATCATGTGGCCAAGTTTGTTTAAGATCCAATATACAGAACTAAAGTTATAGTGTGGAAACGGCCCTGTTGTCAAAAATTCTATTCATAGTAACTGTGACCTTGATCTTTGACCTAAAGACCCCAAAATCAATAGGGATCTTCCCCTTCCACAGGGGAATCATGTGGCCAAGTTTGTTAAAGATCCAATATACAGAAATAAAGTTATAGTGTGGAAACGGCCCTGTTGTCAAAAATTATATTCATAGTAACTGTGACCTTGATCTTTGACCTAAAGACCCCAAAATCAATAGGGATCTTCCCCTTCCAAAGGTGAATCATGCGGCCAAGTTGGTTAAAGAGCCAATATACAGAACTAAAGTTATCATGCGGAAACGACACAGTTTTTCAAAAATTATATTTATCGTAACGGTGACCTTTGACCTAATGACCCCAAAATAAATAGGATTCTTCCCCTTCCACAGGGGAATCAGGTGGCCAAGTTTGTTAAAGATCCAATATATAGAACTAAAGTTATAGTGTGGAAACGGCCCTGTTGTCAAAAATTCTATTCATAGTAACAGTGACCTTGACCTTTGACCTAATGACACCAAAATAAATAGAGTTCTTCCCCTTCCACAGGGGAATCATGTGACCAAGCTTGGTAAAGATTCGATATAAAGAAATAAAGTTATTGTGCGGAAACCTGTGCGGACGCCCGCCCGCCGCCCGCCATACCCAATCACATAATACGGCTCCGTCTCGAGATGAGTGTATACAAATCATTTTTCGTCACAAATCTTGTTAAAATGAACATTTTCTGATTCAGTTCAATTACACGATAATAACCTGACCCCACACGAAATGTCCAATATTATTTTCTCCATTTTCAAAGATATTCAACATTAGTTTTCTTTATCCTGACATGAACATTTTTTTTTTTTCACAAATCTTGTTAAAATTAACATTTTTAGATTCAGTTCAATCAAACGATTAAAAAAAGACCTCATACGACATTTCAGATATTTCATTTTCTTCATTTGAGATGACATTCCTCATGTGTCACTTGAAGAGTTTAATATTTGATTGTCTTTGCTGAGGGTTTAATTACATCATTGTCCACAGCAGACAGTGAGGCCCCTGCCTCCAGTAGAACCTTTGCCAAATCTGTGTTTCCCTGAACTGCTGCCATGTGTAGAGGTGTCCAGCCCTAAAACAATAAATATAAAATAATATTTCAACACAAACAATTCCTTATCAAATCTTCACAAACAACACAACTTTATACAACAAAAGTATTTTGTAAGCAATTCAGTTGTCAGTTGTCATCATCACATAAAAAATAATTTTTCGTCACAAACCTTTTAAAAATTATCATTTTCTGATTCAGTTCAATCACACGAATAAAACAAAATTCAACACTATGCTTCTGATATTTTATCTTCTTCATTTTTGAAGATATTCAACATCAGTTTCTTGATCCTGACATGAAAAACAAGAAATGTGTGCATCACAAAATACGCCCGTCTATATAAATGATCAAACGGTATAATGGAAATGACCCTAAAATAAATAGGATTTTCCCCTTCCACAGGGGAATCGTGTTGCCAAGTTTGTTCAAGATCCAATATACAGAACTAAAGTTATCATGTGGAAACGACCCTGTTGTCAAAAATTCTATTCATAGTAACGGTGACCTTGATCTTTGACCTAATGACCGCAAAATAAATAGGGTTCTTCCCCTTCCACAGGGGAATCATGTGGCCAAGTTTATTAAACTACACTAGATTTAGTTGATATCTGTCCTAAATGAATTTTACCTTTTACCTTTTACCTTAAAGATCCAATATACAGAACTAAAGTTATCGTGAGGAAACGACCCTGTTTTTCAAAAATTATATTTATTGTAACGGTGACATGCTAAACCAACATCCTCAAATTCCTATAGTAACACTTTGTCATTATTTAGTTCTACAAACTTAGAAACCACCATCAAAGTCTGATTATTTTAACCGTTTTAAAAGTGTAAGATCAAATATGTTATTATTATTATTTGAAACCTCAGAATATGAAGTAAATGTGTTGATATACAAATGCGAGATAGCTGTAGTCACAACCAACTTTGACCTAAGTCAAATCTGATTAACAAGTAAACATAAAATAAACATTTTGAGTGTTGGTCACCTTTTTTTTCTTCACACATTTGTATGTTGAAAACGGAAGTTGCAACACATCTGATGAAAAGAAATTCATTGAAAAAAAATGCTGACAAAAAAGTTATTATTTTGAGTGTTTAATTATCCCTTTGGTTCTCTTTGATCATTTTAATTTGAAAGCTACAAGTGTTAGTTGAAATCTTTTTGATAAAACACAACCAGTTATTTTTTAAGGAGTTTAAAGGAACAAAGAAATAACATTATCAAGATATGAAACGAACGCACGATACACGAATAGTATCGTGTTATTATTTGAATGACTTTTGTGCAAATTGATGGATTAACTTCTGTAATCTTATATTTTATAAGCAAGTTATATATATAAATGATAAATTAGTCGGTAAAGGAATGGGATAATACAATTTATATTAAATAGTTTATATTACCAATGTGTTTAATAATTATATTTATGATTAAATTTTACATTTTGTAAATCTCATGTATTTTACTTCCAAATATGACTTTCTATTTATATAATTATACAGAATTTATATTTATTTAATTATATAATTATACAGAATTTATATTTATAATTATTCGGATTCTGAATTGACAATTCCAACCAGACGTAGGTGTATCAGTTATATTCTCGGTTAAGCTGTCCCAGAGGTGTGTGGCTTCAAAAGGTCATATAATTGTTAATTAGAAAGAAATTACAAATGAAATAGTTGACATTTCACACCTGCAGTGCATGTATTTCCCAGGTGAAACTGCCAGAGGTGTTTGTTTACATACATGTAGATGATTTCTTGTTTATTTGTCCTAGAGTAAATTATAGAAAAAATGCATTTATTAAATATGTTTTCCCTTATTGTACAAAATTACTGGTACATGTAAATAAAGGAAATGCATGTGTGTATATGTAAAATTTTGTTTACACTTTAATTCAAAATTTTTAGTAATAGTAAGATTGAAATTATATAATTATTTCAAAATGGAAATCGCAGTTAACAAGCTCTTTATCGTGTATCGTTCGTTCATATTTCGTTTCGTTTGTTCGTCTAATTAAACTGGCGAACGATACACAAAACGAACGAACAAATTACATGCACGAAACGGAAACGAACGGAAAACGAACAAACGATACACGCAAAAGAAACGAACGAAAAACGCAAACGATACGAAATATCTGTTAAGTTAAACGATCCAGGGTCATTGTATCAATCGGCTGAAAGAAAAATGTCACAGAAAAACCCGGAATATATATTAAACTACTCCTTGCCATGTAGCTGCAGTTAAAATGTGAGCTCATTTTGACCTATACTAAAGCAGCAACGGACTATTAAAATTTCATCCGCCCTTTTTTCTATTTTTAGCTTGGCGGCAACCTTGGTTGGAAGTCGGGATCAGCGGACGCAATTTTGGAAGGGGGCCATCCAAGGACCATTCCGCCAAAGTTTGGTTGCAATTAGCCCAGTGGTTTCTGGGGAGAAGATTAAAGTTTACGACGTACGACGGATGGAAAGACGACGGACGACAAGTGATGGCAAAAGCTCACATGGCCTTTGGCCAGGTGAGCTAACCAGAATTGTACAAGTTCTAAATATGCTTATTCCTAAAGGAAGCTTTTGAGGAACGGAACCACCCGGCTGCTCTTAATGTTCCATGAACCTGTTTTATATCACAAACTCTATATTAAGAAAGTATTTTATTTATTTATTTCAACATGTTTTTGTATTGGATCACGCTTCTATTGTTCTCTTTCCAAATAAAATATTGAATTCACAATTGAGTATGACGACCGGATTGCAATAATTGTACTGCAATTACTTAACGATAACCGGGGCCGTGTAAAAGGTTTTTATTGAAGTTCCGAATGTGACGTTTCCTTGCTTGTCCATGGCTTTTCGTAAAGAAATAGGGCCTTATTTGCATAATTCAAATTGGATAGCAGTCGTTACAATGGACAAATATTTAATAAAAGAACTGCCAAGCGCATAAATGCGTGATGTATGCCCCCACACTTGCGTAATATTTAATTTTATATATTTATAGAAAGCAGCCTTGCAGTCTTAATGTATAACATACTTACAAGCCACATGCAAAAAATTATTCAAATCTACCCATGTTTACTAAAATTATCGTGTAAACAGGACACAATTCTCAAAATTGGTGATTTTTCAACCAAAAACTAAGATTTCCCCCAAAACCCTTGCTTCAAATATTTCCATGTAAGAACCTATCCAAGATAATGATAATTACAAGCCACTTGCAAAATATTATTTCCAAATTCAAATTCAAATACTTTATTGCCATTATACAGTTACTGCATGTGATAAAAATAAACAGAATACAAAAAATACATACATGGTAATAAAGACAAAATAATTTTCAAATAAACATTTCAAGAGTAACCTGTCCTCAGTTCTGTAGACTGTTTTAAAAAGGAACCAAGCTTATTTACCTGAGTAGTTGTTTTAGGATTGAGGATACAAGACACTTTATCTAAATCTGATAAACAATTAAAATTTTCATTGTCATTTTTTTAAAAATCCAAATAATCTTTTCTTGTGGCATTGTTATTTTCGCAATATTAAAAATGAAGTGAGTTTCGTCCTCTATTTTCTTACATTTTTTACAGAGTCTTCTCTAGGGATTTTAAAGTATCTTACTTTTTCGATAAGCAAATTATGATCACTTATTCTATATTTTGTTATGCTACATTCTAATTTTGGACAGGATAAATAGTTTTCTTCTGAGATGTTACCGGAATTTTTTATAATATGTGATACAGGTATCCAAAAATGTCACTTCTGAATTATATAATGCAATAGGTTTCACTAATGAATCGAAAAGGTTATTTGCTACTTTTACTGGTAAATTTAATAGTGAACTAGTATATGATTTCATCGCAAAAAGAACTTTTTTAGCCCTTTTTGTTAAGTCAATGGTGCTACTGCAAAAACTTCCATTATTTTTAAACAAGATCCCGAGAAATTTATACTCGGTTGTTCCTAAGATAGGCATACCTTTGTAGGTTGCAAATGAAGAAACGTCTTTTGTACAATTTTGTTGCCAAGTTGCCAATTATCACAAAAATCACTTAAAACATTCAAATTATTTTGCAGACCCTCCTTTGATTTGGATATCATCATAAGATCATCTGCAAAAAGAAGGGAGTTGAATTTTGAAGAGAACAACGTTACTGGATCAGATATATTATTTTGTAACTCTTGAACAATGTCATCTATAAAGATTTTAAACAAGGTGGGTCTCAAAGAATCCCCCTGTTTAACCCCTCTATAGATGCTAAAGTATTCTGAGAATACATTATCATATTTAATTGAAGATTCTGTTTTTTCATATTGCTCTTTTACAATATTAAAGAAATGTTTTCCAACACCTGTCTTTATTAATTTGTACATAAGACCTTCTCTCCACACTGAGTCGAAGGCTTTTCTAAGGTCCACAAAACATACATCAAGTTTCTTTTTATCTTTATGCATATATTTATTTATAACTGATTTTAGAATAAAAACACTATCTGATGTTCGATGGTTTTCTCTGAAGCCAAATTGATTTTTACTTAAATGAGTATTTACTATGTCTTTAAATCTGTTATTTAAAATACCATTAGGCCACTCCAAATTAATTTCTAGTTCTTCGGACAACCATGCGAAAAATATGGTAGCGAGCGAGCGCAATTTTTTTTTTTTTTTTTTTTTTCAAAATTGGGTTTTTTTGGAGGGAAGCATTTTTCAACAAGCGAGCGATTTTTTTTTAAATTAAAAAAAAATAAAATCTGGCCAAAGATAATCGTGTATTTGCTTATTTGCAAGTGAAGTTTTAATATGGTAATTGATCAATTAACATCTCTCTTACAAAGACTCATTTCCAAGTATATAAGAACTTCATGGTGTGTAATACTTGAATGTCCAGTGTTCTCCCCAGAAATTCAAAAGTTCAAATATGACTATGAAAAAATATTGAACTGTTTTCTGGTAAATATGTTCTTAAAATTTCTGATATAAATCGTCTGAGATAGTTACAGGGAGGAAAATATATCACTATGCTACAAAATATAGTACCATGGTAGCATTGGAGAACACTGAATTTCCACTTTTCAATGGTCAAATATTAATGCAATTTAAAGAGAAGACTCAATAATATCAGTGAAAAAAAATAAGCTGCTTTAATCAAAATTTGATATCCAAGTGATAATATCAGAAAGAAGTTGTTGTGGACCACTGAGCTTCTCATCAACTGGTT
Source organism: Gigantidas platifrons (assembly GCA_002080005.1). Lineage (NCBI taxonomy): Eukaryota > Metazoa > Mollusca > Bivalvia > Mytilida > Modiolidae > Gigantidas > Gigantidas platifrons. The sequence continues at coordinate 17,742 of MJUT01052657.1, read as the reverse complement.
TGGGGGAGGGGGGAGCTAAAGCTCATTCTGATCTACTAGCATAACAGCAAAGGCATTTGATTTATGTGGATCACAGGGTAACGTTTTGGGGATTTACTCTATGGAAGAAATATGGAATTGTATAAATTTGCATGTGCCGATTTTCATGTTTGGGGGACACTTCAATACTAGCGGATGCCTGCGTTTGCTATGTGATTTGGATTTTGACGATCTCATCGTAACTGTAGACCTGTAAAATCTCTTGACATTGGGGTCTGCTTTTTACTATTTCGGATAGTTCTATAAATGTCCATATCGTCTACTTCCAACGCTGTATTGTTAATTAGTTTCTTTGATTGTATCTGAGACACGACGGAAATGACAAAAAGCTTGCCCATTTTGTATTTTGTGTTCCGCTACTTCATTTTTCACCGATATTTAATGTTTCTTTACGCTATTTAGGCACCTTTCTGTCAAATGTACAAGTGACTGAATTTTTTAATTCTAAATTTTGGATTGGACGAGGGCGGTTCCGCAACTGATGCGGGGAAAAATAAAAAGCATTTTTTTCTTGTCGACATCAAAATACATGCGGCGAATCCGACAAACGAGTTTTTAATTTGGCATGGCCTTAAATAATTTAGAAAGACTATTGCTTAAAGAAATACCTCTATAATTATTAGGATCATTTTTTTCTCCTGACTTATGAATTGCTACTATAAAGGACCTTTTCCATGCAGTAGAATATTTTCCTGATTTTAAAATCAGGTTAAGGATGTTTAGAGATGATTTACATAACACTGGATATGAATATTTAATTATTTCATTTAAAATACCATCTGGCCCTGCAACTTTTCCTGTTTTAAGTTTAGATATAACCAATTTTAATTCTTTGTAAGTAATAGGTTTATCAGTTTCAACATTATATTCCAACTTTTCTTCCATTTCCAGAAGAAGTTTTTGAATATTTGATTGGAAAGCTTGGTTATATATATTTGTTTTTCCTTGGTTTTGGAAATGTTCAACTATCTTATCATCCAACAGTATTTCTGGGATTTCTTCTTCTTTCTTGTTTTTTAACGATTTAAGGATCTTTCATTATTCTTTTGGGTCTTTATCTTTATTGTCAGTTAGAAGTTTATATATCTTTTGGTTATACTCATTCTTTTTCTGTTTTACAATTTTTTTAAGCTGTTTACATAGGAAAAAATACTTTTGTTTTAAATCATTATGGTTTGAATTGTGTTTTATTTTATTTCCTAATGCATTTATTTCTCTTTTGGTCTCATAAGACTACTTCATCAGACCAAACATGTTTAAATTTTCACTTATTTCTTTTATATCTTTTTGTATTTTTTTTACATGCCACATTAGATATATCATAAAGAATATTTGTTAGCATTTTTGTAGAATCCTCAACACCTGTTTGGCCATCTTTAAAGTGTTGGCCCTCAAATTCTAAAATTTCTTCATTTATATTATCTGTTATGAGTGCATCTACTAATAATAGTTTTGATTTTTCCATCCATTCATACGATTTATTTTGTTGCCATTTTCTTTTGTCTAACCCCTTCTTGTTTTCCAAATTTAAATTACATTCTAAAAATATTTCAAGCTGAACATGATCAGAAAGATACGTAAAATTATTTGCTTTAAAATATTTAACTGAGGGCAGGAGACTCTCGGTCACTAAGGCATAGTCCACTGTACTATATCCTGTATTTGTTATGCAAGTATAATAGCCCAGTGAATCTCCCAGATATCTGCCATTTAATATGCGTATTCCCAAAGACAAGCATACATCCAATAAATTCAATCCTTGTGCATTTACTGTTCGGTCTTGATTATTTCTTTTAATTGTAATATCTGATTTGTAATCATCTGGTAAAATATCTTTTCCATCGAATAGATTGATGGTGGAGGAATCATCTACCATAAAATCTGGGTTTTCTGCTGTTCTAGAATTAAAATCACCTATCAGCAGTATTTTACCTTTATTAGAAAGTGAACAAATTTCTTCATCAAGGGTTTGCAAGTCATTTTCATAATGACTTGATGTAATAGGGGGGACATATACTGCACATAAATATATATCATGTGTAAATCCGAAAAATGACTTTTCAAGTTTCAACCAAAAATGATTTTTTGATGTAGTAACTTTATCTAAGTGTATAATACCATTTGAGTACTTTTTTTTTTTTAAATGATAATTCCTCCACTATGCCGCCTTGCATTTTTCTTTTTCTTTTTCGTGATTTCGAAATGGCGTAAAATCCTTCAATTTTTAACTCGTTTGACTCACCTTTCCATGTTTCTAGTAATATATTTATATCACTTTTCATTAAACTTAGAAATATTGGATCCTTTATCTTGTCTCTGAGACCACGCACATTCCAAGATGATATTGACAATTGAGTTTTCATTATATTCATTTTAAATGTAAATTTGTAGTATGGTCTGAAAGCTAACTTTTCTAACTTCGGTTTATATTAACACATATTTATACTAGATCACATTACATATATGACACAATTGTAACATTAGTAATAACTACAAAATTTCCAAGGTTTCATAACTTGGATGATTAAAATAACAAACTACCAAAAGAGAGATAACTCTGATATATTCATACTATCATATAATAAATGATATTCTTTAATTTAGCCAGGATATATGTAATAGTTCACCCTTGAATTTTCTACTTTAATTCTTTAACTAAGCCAGGATGTATTTAATAGGTCACCCTTGAATTTACCATATAAATAGTTAAGCACTATATTTACACTTATGTGATATACATTCATGATTGTAATATTAATAGTAACTCAAAAATTTCCAAGTCTTCATCATTGACAAAAATTTCAAAGTACCAAAAGAGAGACAACTCTGTTAGATTTTATGCTATCATAAAATGTAATTGAATTTTTCTATTAATAATTCTTTAGCCAAGAAAAGGTTACCCTTGAATTATCCATGTACCGGTAAATATTTATACATTGCAATTAATTTATCCTAAATTGTTCATGATACCTTTGTAGTATGTCAAGAAACATTGAGTGTAATGATAAATGCTATAAATACTTTCTACTGAAGTATCAATATACAATAGTAACAAACAAACTAACTAAAAACTCTGAAACATATTTGTGTAATAATTTGGTTAAACGCAACATCATTCTCGTCTCATCTGTTTTATCATAAACTCTAACAAAGGAAGAATATTTTCATTTTGGTTTACCCTACCTTTATTACCATTTGGCCAATCTTTTCTATCTTATACTACATAATCACCTTGATTAATATCTGACCTGTTACCTAGGTTGAACATTGGTCTCTCTCTAAAATGCTCAAATTTTTCATTTCTCCTAAAAACAGGAGTTTCCCAACTATTCATATTTGACCTTTGACTATGACCATAATATAAGGGTTTTCTTGTGTTTTGTTGTATGTATACCTAGGGATATTTTCCCTCTCACTGAAGTCACCTCTATTTCCATGGTAATTAATATTACATTTTTCAAAATGGCCTCTGCCTTGTTGTCTCATGAATTTTAACCCCTAATTTTGGACTCAGTACTTTTTTCAAACACCTAACTAAAATGCCTACTCCATACGAGTTCAAGTGTATACCATCTATATAATCTACATTATTCATATTGACATATTCAACACATGAAATATCAACCTCTTTACAGTATTCTATAATAAGATTATTTAAAATCAGTCTTTTCTGTTCAAATTCGGTGGACATCCTTCTTTCTCTGTAGAATCTTGGAATAATTTGGCCTAGTGTGATTGACGAGTTGGATAATTTGGCCTAGTGTGATTGACGAGTTGGGCAACACCTCTTTTGTAGTCTGAATTAACTTGTGCAATTCATCCATAATATCATCAGGTTTTTTCGTTTCGAGATCATTAGATCCGACTTGAAACATCACATTTTTTGCATCAATTTTTCCGGATTTCATAAGTTGTGTTGCCCCATATACTTTTTTATTATTGTACATTCTGTTTCCTTTCAAGTCTTTGATTATCGAGGTGCCCACTATCCATAGGTCAATGGGGCTGTCTGAGTGAATGTGATCTGTCTTGGCGCTATCACTACTCGCATTATTTTCTTGCTTTTGTGTCAAGTTATTTTCGGCGTGTGTCAATTGTAGAACTTCTGTTTTGTCCATTCAAATCTACCCATGTTTACTAAAGTTATCGCATAAACAAAACACAATTCTCAAAATTGTTGATTTTTCAACAACAATTAAGATTTTCCCCCAAAACCCTTGGTTCAAATATTTCCATGTAAGAACCCATCCAACATAATGATATTTACAAGCCACATGCAAAAATTTATTCAAATCTATCCATGTTTACTAAAGTTATCGTGTAAACAAGATACAATTCTCAAAATTGGTGATTTTTCAACCAAAAACTAAGATTTTCTCCCAAAACCCTTGCATCAAATATTTCCATGTTAGAACCCATCCAAGATAATGATAATTACAAGCCACATGCAAGAAATTATTCAAATCTATCTATGTTTACTCAAGTTATCGCGTACACAAGAAAGTGTGACGGACGGACAGACGGCCGCTATTACTATATCCCCTCACCACTATCGCAGGGGGATAATAATGGGGGAAAAAATTGGGAAAGGTTCTGGCCACAATGAACATCTCGAGAAATTTAACAAACGCAAAATCAAACTCTAGCGGAAAAGGACACATATTGACATAATTTGAGGAAAAGCGCCCCAATGGATGATCTCGTTGAGATTAGGATTCCGAAGAAATGTTTGTCTTTATCTTCATCCTAATCTTGTTTCAAGCCCTATCAAGGGTATTCTGGAAATTTTTTAATTTGCGGTAAATTTGACCCCCGGTGCATTCCGATGGATATTTTGGCATGGACAGATTGTGTCAGACCAAGTGCAGATAAGATTTCATATATAGACATATTTTCCAGTTCAAATCTGCAAAAATATTGATATTTCCTTACCTTTTACAGTATATATCCGACAAAATAATCCAAACTCAACTTCGCAGTCTCCGCCATTTTACCGAACTCTAGAACTACACCACATGTTCAACAATCGTGACGTATTTTGTATAGTCTGTTTCATAGTTCGAGGTGACGATGTCAAATTGTTTTATTACTTGTATCCTCACATCGACATCTCGAACCACGAAGCAGACTATACAAAATACGTCACGATTTTTGAACAAGTAAAATGGCGGACAGTTCGAAGTGAAGTTTGGATTATTTTGTCGGATATACGCTGTAAAAAGTAAGGAAATATCATTATTTTTGCAGATTCGAACTAGAAAATATGTCTTTATATGAAATCTTACCTGCACTTGATCTGACACAATCCGTCCATGCCAAAATATCTATCGGAATGCACCGGGGTCAAATTTTAAATTTCCAGAATACCCTTGATAGGGCTTGAAACGAGATTAGGGTGCAGATACAGACATAACAATTTCTTCGGAATCCTAATTTCAACGAGATTACCCAATGGAGTGTTCAGGCCAAGTCAGTGGCTAGCCGATTTCTCATGGTTACTGCTAATCATGAATGTTTATTGGCAAAATCGTGAACAGAATGGATACTTATCTTTCCATCAGTTATCTGCAAAGTATGAAGACACCACTAAAACTAAATACATGACTGGTTTGATAGATAAAGCCATTTCCAAGGTTAATAAGAATGAACTTGATTAATATGATATTTTTTTTTCAACACAGCTTATTCTGTATCTAAAAACAACCGACTATTCTCTGACTGCACATTCCTACCTGAAATTCAAATTAAATTTGGGCAGGGATGTTTGTATTAACTTTATTAAAACTATATTTCAAATTTTATCCAATGATGTAATAGACAACATAAGCAAGTTCAATTTAGCAACTGTGTTTGCAAGTATCAAATGTTTACAAAAACTAGAAAATTGAATGCCCCCGTCCCCCGTCTCAACCTTATCCACCTCAAACCCCCCCTCACCCCAATTCCAATTTACTACCTTAACTTTTGGCTTGGTTCTGAGGAATGTGTAGGGGTATAATGCAAAGAAAACGTCTTGAAGAGCCAAAATGGATTTTCAATATAACTTAATTTGAAGGAATGGTATATTATTCATCGGATATGATGTAGAAAACTTATGTATAGACTTTAAAGGGGGTTTGTGTTTTAGTTTGTGTCTAAGACACATACAATGCCCCCGCGGTTATAATTGCAAAAGGGTAAACCAATGTTTTGCTTATTCAGCACCAAGCAGAAATGACTGAAATAAATGAATCTGTACCTAACATGTGATGTTTGATTGATTGATTGATTGAATGGGGTTTAACGCCATTTTCAGCAGTATTTCATCCATATCGTGGCGGAGGAAGCCGGAGTGCCCGTAGGGACCCGCAAGTATAAGGAGCGTTGTTTACAAGATAGCAGGTTTCAGTGGCTAAGTTCATATAAGCATAATTTTGTAACAAATTGTTGAAAATCAAAATTAATATAATATGCACACCTTCAGTGTTGGTACTAATTGTCTACAAAATATAAAAGACCTAGCTCAAAAACTGTAGGAGTTAGCCAGACAAACCATATATCCTATATGGATTTAGCAAAATCTGTCCAAGTTCATGCATCCATAAAAAAAAATTGTTGAAAGTCAAAATCCATAAAATATGCACACCTTCAGTGTAGGTACTAACTGTCTACAAAATATAAAAGGTCTAGCTAAAAAATTATAGGGGTAAAACAATATGCCCCCCGACCAATAGTCGCGGGGGCATAAAAACCAGGACAAGTAGGATTTTGTCCAGACAAGTAACTTTTTTCAGATAACTTGCCCCGGGACAAGTAGAACATTTCAGTATTTCCACACCCTTGCATACACATTCTGTTGGATACTGCATAAAGAAGATTGTATAAACTGAACAGAAAGAAAAAATCACCAACATCAGTTAAATAATACCTTTTTGGGAATTAGCTTTTTTTACAATAACAGTAAAAAAAAAATGTATGCAGTGTATCAGTGTACGTATTACTAAGGGTAATATTTTCTTCTTATTATTACAAGATATTTTTATGTAAAGGGGTATGGACTTCAGCTGCAAACAACATAAATGTCTTTGTTCTACAAGTCATTCACTTTGAAATCTTTACTCAACCTCACCCTCCTATTCTGAAGTTTTGACCAATATGCCTTTTATTTTTTTTCTCTGAAATGAGGTACATTTTTTTTCATTACCAACTCGTCTTCTACAATGTATTTGGGTGTGTACTTTCACCGTTACACTGTTTTATGCTTTCACTCTTAAATAGGTATTTTGCTAAGACAATGTAGTAGTCGCATACCCACTCTTTGTGAGGTGTGTTTGACTTTAAGAAGTGTACTATGTATTTATATACACTTGATGTTCTGTTAAATTTTTATTAATTATATTTATTTCAATGACCTCAGAAACTGTGCTCCATACTTTATACTTACAAGAAGACCATCTTTATAGTGGACATCAGCACCTTTCTTAAGACAATCCTGTACTAAATTTACATCCCCACTTTTTGCAGCACCGTAAAGAGTCTGAAATAAAATGAGAAAAGTTAAAGATAATTATCAAACATTTATATAAAAAAAATCAAATACTATACAACACGTTCTTTCATTGGCTAATGTGTGGCGGCAAATCAACAAGCCTGTTGTAATTAAGGATTCTAGTGTGAATGAGCTGTCATGTTAAATTCTTAAAATCCAACATGTTAATTACTACAATAGGATATAAAATAAAGACATGCTATACCTTTAATATACAATCTTCCTCAATTTTATCTGAAATTGAAGCGTACATCTCATGGATGTTGTGACAAAAAAGCGTTTGTAAAAATGTGCATATGATGTCACAATTTTTTTGCAAGGAGTATAAAGTGATAAAGTTGCGACATGTCAGTGATTTTCTCCGGCTACCCTGGTTTCCTCCACCAATAAAAAAAAGGGGGAAAAACTAGAACTAGAGGCTCACATGAGCCTGTATCGCTCACCTGACATAACTAAGTCCTCTTAAGAATGTCTGCATGCCGAATACATCTAAGTTACTATTCAAATCCCATAGGGTTCTATGTTAAAACTATGTGTGCTCATGGCAGCCATCTTGGATGGAGGTAGTAGTCACCGGACACAATTTTAAAAGTATACTACCCAAGGACCATCCATGCCATATTTGTTTTAAATTGGCTGACTGGTTTCAGAGGGAAGACTTTTAAACAATTTTCCCATAGGGTCCTATGTTAAAACTATGTCCGCTGACTGCGGCAATCTTGGATGGAGGTCGGGCTCACAGGACATAATTTTGAAAGTTGACCACCTAAGGACCATTCATGCCATGTTTGCTTTAAATTGACTTGCTGGTTTCAGAGGAGAAGACTTTTAAACATTTTTTCCATAGGTCCTATGTTAAAACTAAGTCGAGTCATGGTGGCCATCTTAAATTTCCGATCAGCAAACAATTCACAACTTTAGTACAAGATCACCCAATGATCATTCCTGTAAAGTCACAATTCAATTGGCTTAGTGATTTCTAACAAGAAGATTTTTAAAATTTCGACCAATCAGAACACTTTATGGGCCCTGGCAGCCATGTTGGATTTCCGATCAGCGCCAAAAACAAAAATCTTGTATATGACCATCTAATGAACATTTCTGCCAAGATTGGTTCAAATCTGTTTCGTGGTTTCAGAAAAAAAGATGAAAATGTGAAATTCCCATAGGGTCCAATGTTAAACTAAGTCTAGTCATGACGGCCATCTTGAATTTCCGATCAGCAAATGATTCACAAATTTAGTACAGGATCACTCAATGATCATTCCTGTAAAGTCACAATTCAATTGGCTTAGTGGTTTCTAACAATAAGATTTTTAAAATTTCGACCAATCAGAACACATTATGAGCCCTGGCAGCCATGTTGGATATCCGATCAGCGCCAAAACATAAAACTTGTATATGACCATCTAATGAACATCTCTGCCAAGATTGGTTCAAATCTGTTGCGTGGTTTCAGAAAAAAAGATGAAAATGTGAAATTCCCATAGGGTCCAATGTTAAACTAAGTCGAGTCATGGCGGCCATCTTGGATATGCGATCGGCACAAAAATAACAAATTTAGTAGAGGACCATCCAGTCATCATTTCTGTAATGTTACAATTCCATCGGCTAAGTAGTTTCTGACAAGAAGATTTTCAAAGTTTCAACCAATCAGAACACATTATTGGCCCTGGCGGCCATGTTGGATTTCCGATCTGCACCAAAATGACACATTTAGTAGAGGACCTCCCAATGAACATTTCTGCCAAATTTGGTCCAAATCAGTTAGTGGTTTCAAAGAAGAAGAAGAAAGTATGAAAAGTTTACAGATGCGGACGACGACGACGGACGCAAAGTGGTGACAAAAGCTCACATGACCCTTTGGGTCAGGTGAGCTAAAAATCGAGAAAGCATCAGAGATGCAACAGCCGAGTTGCAAGTCAAAATCTTGGGGCATTTAATTTGTCTATTCACCCTGATCATAAATATATATGGTTTAGGGGTGGGGATCTCAACCATTAAAAAGTTCACTTCAGGTAGGGGGGTGAGGTATGACCCCCGAGGTCTGAGCTATAAGGCATTTAATATGCTTAGTCACCCTGTTCATAAATATATATGGTTTAGGGGTGGGGATCTCAACCATTAAAAAGTTCACTTCAGGTAGGGGGTGGGGTTTGATCCCCCAGGACCTGAGCTATAAGGCATTTAATTTGCCTAGTCACCCTGATCATAAATATATAAGGCTTAGGGGTGGAGATCTCAACAATTAAAAAGTTCACTTCAGGTAGGGGTGGGGTATGACCCTCAGGACCTGAGCTATAAGGCATTTAATTTGCCTAGTCACCCTGATTATAAATATGTATGGCTTAGGGGTGGAGATCTCAACCATTAAAAAGTTCACTTCATGTAGGGGGTGAGGTATGATCCCCGGGGCCTGAGCTATAAGGCATTTAATTTGCCTAGTCAGCCTGATCATAAATATATATGGTTTAGGGGTGGGGATCTCAACCATTAAAATGTTCACTTCAGGTAGGGGAGGGGTATGACTCCCGGGACCTGAGCTATAAGGGCTGTTTAAAAAAAAATGGCTCCAACATGTGAAAAAAATGTCCAAATTAAACTCACTCATAATTTTCAATGTTGTATACATTGAAGTAAATGAAACAAGAAAGAAACTATGAACAGTTAAGCAATACATTTTTAAGAACCTTTCATTGAACACAAATTGGCATAAAAAACATGTAAAACACATACTTATTCTATATCAGTTAAACAATCTTTAGTCTCAATTATTTTGTATAATTGTTTCTCAAACAATGCAACTGATATAAATGACTTTTTGTGCAAAATATTGGGTTATTGGTAGATGTAGTTTTTCTTAAAAGCTATTTTATATGAAAAATTCAAAATATTTTTGTCCAATCTACCTGATAAAGTTTTTATTATCAAAATAATAACGAATATTTTTACTTAAGACAGCAAAATTTTCAAAAAGATAAGTAGCCATTTGTAAAAAAAAAAATCACATTGATTCTTTGAACGATCGCAAAATAATCAGTTGTAGAAAAAACATTTTGTCTATTTTTGTTGCATTCCTGTCATTTTATAATAAAGAAAGAAAAAAAGAAGAAAATATCACATTTTAAACTGCCAACATTGAACAGTGATGTTACTGTTAACTCATACAATAATTGTTACCTGTTTCAATGAAATATTTGTACAGAAATGACAGTATTTGGAAATTTGTAATAATTTTTTGCCATACCACTTCTTTAATACCCAGTTTTAGCAGCAATATTGTTAATTACATTTGAAAATTTGCATTATACCACTCTAATATATTAGATAAATCATAAAGAAATAATCAGAATATTTTTTATAGGCTAGAAAAGGCAATTTCTTATAAATTATCATTATTTTATCAATGGTACTATTTTATCAGGATATGTTGCACTCCTGATATTATACTGCAATCAAGAAAAAAAAAGAGTTATTAACTTAAAAACAATTCACAGGGGAAAAAATCAGTTGGTGTTCTTTCAAGCATTAGTTTTACCAAGTTTTAATGATAATTGTTTCTTAAAGTAACATTTTTCTAGTTATTTGTAACTTGTTTACAGCCAGCTTCTGTGAGAGATATTTTATGCATCTCAAACAGGTAAATGGGTTTTATTTGTTTTCTTGGTCAGTTTCTGTTGAAATAGAAAGACAAATGTGATATTAATTACATTTAAAAGAAAATATGTCTAAGAAAATATCATATGTTGCACTCCTGACATTTGAGGGTGCTGCCTTTAATGTGACATTCTTGGCCTTACTACTGATCTTAGTGTATCCCTTAACTATGGTTTTGAAGCAGCAATGATGTATTAAAATTTATTTATACCCCATATCTTTGAAACCTAAAAGACAACATTTCTACAATGTAATTTAGGAAAACTTGCATAAATGTTTGTTGCACTCCTGACTAGGTACATCTTTTTTACAAAGCCATATTTCTATGCAATAATAAATGTAAAGCATGATCTATTGCTATCTTAAAGTATGTCAACATATCAAAGTTTGTGATGAAATAGATTTTGATAACATAGTGTTTGATTTAGCACTGTGGTAGGTTGTCGAAAATTAAGGATTTTTTAAAGTGTCACAAAAAAGTGTTGCACTCATGACAATTTTGACATGTTTTTTAGACATATTTTTTTTGTTCTTCTAGATATCATAAAGACTTTTTGCAGTAACAAACATCAAATCATTACAGATCTTTTGAACTATTTAGATCCAATAAAATCATAAAAATTAGTAAATTAGACAGCTATAGCAGTAGGAGCCATTTATTTTGAAACTGCCCATAAGGCATTTAATTTGCCTAGTCACCCTGATCATAAATATATATGGTTTAGGGTGGGGATCTCGGTCACATTTTTTTTTATAGATTCCTCAGTGGGGTGGGGCTCAGCCCCGGGGATAAAAAATGTTGAATGCACAACTTCACATTGGCATCTCTACCCATACCAAATATTAAGTTTCTATCTTTTGTAGTTTCAGAGAAATGTGTAATTCTCAAAATATATACTTTTTCTATAAAAAAAAAAAATCATGATTTTACAAGAAAAAAACAATAGATTAATCTGAATTTCGAACTCGCTCTAAATAATAGTGTAATAATGCTTCCTACCAAAAATTATGTTGATCGGCCAAAAACTAAAAGCGCTATCGCGTTAAGGAAGATAGGTTAACATACGCCCTCCCATCCGCCCGCCTTTCACCAAAACATAAGCTGAGTGCAACTTTGTTGCAACTCGGCCAGTAAATGGCTGGATGGAGTTGTCTTCTCTTGTCAACAGATTGGGGTCAACACTTTCTACAAGTGTATTGAGTTTCAAGTTAATAGCTTTGATTGTTATTGAGAAATTTTAATTTTACTAAAAAAATATCCCAAATTTCTATGTACTATGTCGAATCAAGGGCAGATAACTCTGGATATACAAATCACAGGTTCATCTGCTTTATTGTAATTCGTTCCTCTTTTGATAGTGAACAAGTATTCCAAGTTTCAAATGGATACCTTTGATAGTTTTTGAGAAATGGACTCTGACAAAAAACTTAACCGAAAACTTAACCGACCCAGACGCTGACACCGGAGTGACGACAATAGCTCGACTTTTGTTCTTCGAAAACTCGAGCTAAAAAAGCATGCACTCGACTCGCAGTCGCCAGTGATAAAGTTTACCAGTAGCTTGCCCATGGTTGGTGGTTCTCTCCGGGTACTCCGACTTCTTCCATCACTAAAACGGGTCGCTATGATATAGCTGAAATATTCCTGAAAGTCTGGTTAAACACCAAAAATCAACTAGTATTACTGTGAGCACAGCTCACTAAGATATACCCCCTGCTCCCCACATCCGTCCAACCTATTTCCATAACCAAAACATTACTGATTGTTCTGACCAAAAATGAATGGGACCCTCCTCTCTTCACCGGTAAGCTGCTGATAAAATTTCAAAACATTCTGAGAAACACTACTCAAGTTATCATACGACATAGGGTAAAAATCCTATTTTCCGTCATATCAAGTCCAATAACTCTGGAACGGCAAAAGTGAAAATCGTCAAAAATGAAAGGGAACCTCCTCTCTTCACCAGTAAGCTGCTGATAAATGTTCAAAGCATTCTGAGAAACACTACTCAAGTTATCATACGACATAGGGTAAAAATCCTATTTTCCGTCATATCAAGTCCAATAACTCTGGAACGGCAAAAGTGATAAACGTCAAAAATGAATGGGACCCTCCTCTCTTCACCGGTAAGCTGCTGATAAAATTTCAAAACATTCTGAGAAACACTACTCAAGTTATCATACGACATAGGGTAAAAATCCTATTTTCCGTCATATCAAGTCCAATAACTCTGGAACGGCAAAAGTGATAAACGTCAAAAATGAAAGGGATCATCCTCTCTTCACCAGTAAACAGCTGATAAATTTTAAAAGATTCTAAGAAATACAACTCAAGTTATCGTACGACATAGGATTTGTCTACAGACGGACGGACATGGTGAAACCAGTATACCCGCCTACAACTTTGTAGCGGGGGGTATAAAAATCTTGTATTACAACAGAAATGGCAACATGGTACTTGGATATTTTTCGGTGTCAATTGTGAATCTGACGCCGACAACAATAAATATTCCTTAAATACACTAAGAAGGGAAAAGAAAAAGAGAAAGACATAAAACAACATGGAGACGCACAATCGAAAATGAAATAAAGGAGGATACATCTGAGGCACAATAGAAAGAAAGGCCAACAACAGAGAAGAGTGGAGAAAACTTGTCCTTGCCCTATGTGCCATGAGGCATAGCAAGGACTAAGTAAATACACTATGATTATATACCATATACAGAAAATATTCCTGACACCTGCTAATCTGGGTCACGGGTCACGTGTCACTGTGAGTTGCATGTGTAGTCTATTTTTATCTTGGACAATAGTTTATAAATATAGAATCTTGACAATGTAAAGGGAAGATGCTATGTTATATTAATTCATTTGTTTGATTCTGGAATATTGTTGATCATTGATTTAAACAAGAAAAAAGGGAAAAAAGGGGGTGAATTTTACAGTTAAATAAATGTTATATAATAAATGTTATGTTTCGACAGTTTAACCCGTCACGTAATCTGGGTCACGGGTCACTGTGAGTAGCATGTGTAGTCTATTTTTATCTTGGGCAATAGTTTATAAATATAGAATCTTGACAATGTAAAGGAAAGATGCTATGTTATATTTATTCATTTGTTTGTATTATATACAAAAAAAAAATGTACACACAAAGTAACAGTCAACATAGTCATATGGGAGTCTCCAACCTATGCCAACATTTTGAGATTTCATATTCAAGTAATCCGATCGAACATATTACAATAAGCGTTAATATAACAATCAATGATAATTACAATGTATTATCGAGCTAATATCTGGAGATGTCAAAGTAAAATATTAGAATATTTCTGTATTAAAAGAATGTATGTAAATTCAATATGTAAGGAAAATTCTTTAAACTAATAAATATATTGTAAGCAAACAAAATGTTTATGTAGTACTAGTAATATATAAATAAGGTACATGTAGGTAGTATAATTATGTAATTAAGCAAGTTATATTAAAGAATACTAGAGGCTCCCAGGAGCCTGTATAGATCACCTGGGTATAACAACATCAGCCAATAAAACTTGATAACTTTGGTAAAAAATAACAAATCTAGCCATCATTGCAGACCCCTTCTCCAAAAAAATTTGCTGTAAAAAACATATGTCAATGATTCTCAAAATTAGCTTTTGCTACTTCACATCATGTAATAGAGTTGCTTCCCTTTGATTATTTGAGTAACCAAAAGCAGTGAGTCAACAAAAAAATGCATTTCAACAGGAATAACTCTTCACACAGTTGTCACACATTTTCAACTAAGGGAAAATGTTTTGTAGATCTTGACATGCTGAACATTTTTGCAGTTTCAACTTTCCCTCTATCTCTAATAGTTTTTGAGATATAAGATGAAAGTATTAAAATTTAGAACATTTTGATGAAAAAAGGGCAATAACTCCAAAATGGGTAATGAATTTACTTCAAAATTGCGGGGTAGGTAGATCATGACATGCTGCAAATTTTTGCAATTTAAACATAACCTTTATCTCTTATAGTTTTTGAAATATAAGACGAAAAGTATTAAAATTTTACAAATTTGATAAAAAAAAAATAAGGGCAATAACTCCAAAATCGGTAATGGGATTTACTTCAAAATTGCGGGGTAGGTAGATCTTGACATGCTGCAAATGTTTGCAATTTAAACATAACCTTTATCTCTTATAGTTTTTGAAATATAAGATGAAAAGCATTAAAATTTTGAAAATTTGATGAAAAAAGGGAAATAACTCCAAGAAAAGTAATCCGATTTTCCTCACAATTGCAGGGTAGGTAGACCTTGACATGCTGCACATTTTTGCAGTATAAACTTATCATCTATCTCTTATAGTTTTTGAAATAAAGAACAAAAAGTATTATAATTTTGAAAATTTGATGAAAAAAGGGCAATAACTCCAAGATGGGTCATCATATTTTTTTCACAATTGCAGGGTAGGTAGATCTTGAAATGCTGAACATTTTTGCAGTTTCAACTTATCATCTTACTTTTATAGTTTTTGAAATAAAAAATGAAAAGTATTGAAATTTTGAAAATTTGATGAAAAAAGGGCAATAACTCCAAGATGGGTAATCAGATTTTCTTCACAATTGCAGGGTTGGCAGATCTTATCATGCTGAACATGTTTGCAATTTAAACTTATCATCTATCTCTTATAGTTTTTTAAATTAAAATCGAAGAAAAGTATTACAATTTTGAAAAGTTGATGAAAAAAAGGGCAATTACTCCAAGATGGGTACTCAGGTTTTCTTCACAATTGCAGGGTAGGTAGACCTTGACATGCTGCACATTTTTGCAGTTTAAACTTACCATCTATCTCTTAGTTTTTGAAATAAAGAACGAAAAGTATTATAATTTTGAAAATTTGAAAATTAGATGAACAAAGGGCAATAACTCCAAGATGGGTAATTCGATTTTTGACAATTTTAAGATATTCTAGTCTATCAAAGTCATTAAAATTGTGCTTGATTCTATGTTATATGAAACCCTGAAATGGTCCCAGATCGCACCATTTTGCATCTTGTCGAAAGTAATTATGGCATGCACACTATTAAGCCTCAGCTACGTCCCTGAATCGGGATCCAACCTTTATCAGCACCGGAATCGGCTTACTTCTTTATTTTTATTAATTAATCTTGATCTGCTATTGTTTTGGATGATGGTATATTACATAACTACAGTAATTAGTCGTAATTTGATGGAGAGAAAAAAACGCTGACTCATTGGAGGTTGGGGATGGATAGCATGATGGACGCTATTAAAAGCTGTAATCATATAAAAATACAGCAACTTTTCGAAAATGTCTTTAAATGAGCATGTTGTCTTACAAAGTATTCCTACGACATCATATTGCAGTGGGTTCGACAAACTATCACAGATTTTAATACCAGATGATCATGCTAACGGGCTGCTGGCAATCAAAACAACGGGATACTGCAATTGTTTTGTATAATGCCGTTTCCCCGGGCATACGCATCTTCGCTAGCCAAGGGTTACAATCCGCTCTACTCGTGAAGATGAGTAGAGCGGATCGTAACCCTTGGCTAGCGAAGATGGGGCATAAGAGGTAATAAAATGATATGCATAACATGAAACTATAATGCCATGAGGGGGACTAACATTAAGGGTACATGCAGCAACGGGTTCCTGAGAAAATGAAGCCGAATTTAAGTACTAAAATGATGTCTGAATAAATAATGTGATGAAACTTTAAACCCGTATAAATAAAAATTTTAAAGCATTAGTAAACAAATTCCCCATTACTTTCTATGTTATTTCATCTTTTTTCAACAAAATTATTTTAAGGCCATTTTTCAATTAATTTTGATGAAATTTTCACTGTCTGAAGGAAAAGTATTTGATTTTTTTTTTTATAATTTGGTATTTGTTTGCTGTCGAATAGTTTCTGAGTATTCAGAATTATTTTAATCACAGATAAAAATTATTACGTCACATTTTCCCTTTATATTCAACCAATTTTTTTATGTCATATTTTGATGCAATTAAATGGTACCATTGCATTTCAGAAACCAATCGGAAGGGGAATTACAAATATACAACAAAACTCCAAATATTTTCTTTATAAAGGGAATATGTAATGATAATTGGTTGAGAAATGGCTTCAAAATATTTTTTTGAAGAAAGATGAAATAACATAGAAAATAAATGGTGGAAATTGGAAATCAGGAATACTTATGTCCATTGACTACTAACTTAACAGTTGCAAGACATCAGAAGAATCACATCCCACCAGATAGGATTGGGAGAAAATGATAATTAAACATGCACTGAAATACTACCAGTCTGAGGAGCTCCTAAAACCCTACTAAAACCCATTTGAAATTGTCCCACATCTCCATGAAAATAACCCCCAACACACACATAAAAACTTATGAAGAATTTCACAACCAGTATCCCAAGTATATGTGAACAAAAATCATGAAAAGAATTACTGGAAAAAATCAAATTCGGCTGTGACAAAAATAATTAATTTATA
>MJUT01052648.1:64843-79771 GCA_002080005.1 Gigantidas platifrons | reverse complement strand
GAAGCCAGCCGTACATAGAACAAGGTCAGATACTAATGTGGTAGTCCGAAGCCAGCCGTACATAGAACAAGGTCAGATACTAATGTGGTAGTCCGAAGCCAGCCGTAAATAGAAAAGGGTCAGACAACACAATGACCAAACGAAGAAGGACAAAGGAACAGATAACGATCCACAAAACGTACACATAAACCAATGGGAACTTCCAAAATAGGATGGAATTTGTTGTTCTAATTATTTTAATATTTATTACACCATAACTATCTCTACTTACCATTCCAGGCAGGCAGGGTGTATTCGTTTAAAAAGTCACATATATAATTCGTGTACAAGCTTTTTTTTCTGGCTTGAGCCAACATTGATCCAGATGGATCTAACCCATCAATATCCCTAAAGCCACGTTGTCGTAGCTAAAATATAGATAATAATGCTTTTAATGAGAAATAAATATAGCCATTAATTTCAAAGAAATAGCCTTTAAATACAAACTACACACGTTAACTACCAATTATGTTTAAACCTAATGTATATTACATATGGGTATCTCATCTTATTTATTTCTTTATATGGCAAACAAGAGGGTTTTTTCTTATAGGAGAAAATTTTTAATAGCAAAAAAGAGTAGAGATATAAGAACAGCAGCTAAAGAAAGTTTCTGTGGTGATTTGAATAATATACTAAGAGAGTAAAAAAGTAGATATCTAATTTATCGGCTACGCTCAAAGTCAAAAGATTGGAATGCCATGTATAATTTATAAGTCTTTGGGGTCAAGAAAACGAACGAGCCATAACATGATAGCTGTTACTCCTCAAAAATCAACGTTAATATGCGATTTCAATGTATTCTCCTTAATATATTTTGTATTTCATTTGACAATGTCTTCAGTATTTTGTTACTTTATTCTTCAGTACATTGATATCTGTTATAAGTTATATAAGTTGAATCATTTATACTATACCTCTTGTGATACACGTCCAGTGCCTGCAGCAACATCAAGTATTTTTAGAGTAGGTCGTCGATTTGCCTCATAAAGAGATGCGGCTGTTTTAGCAGCTATTTCTGGGCCTCTGTATCCATTGTTGGCGGATAAATGCTAAAAATGAAATAGAAAACCAGTGTGTAAACATCATCAATAATGAATGTCCATTAACGTCCATTCTATTGCATGAATTAGACATGTCCTAGTGATATAGTATTATATAATCTGTATTATGTATTAATATTTAATATATACCCACGTTTTAATATTTGAAATTAAGGACAAAATACTGGAACGGCTCTGAATTGACATAAAGTCCGATGGTATTTCATTTTTATTTATACGGCGTACATCTATATTTACTTTATACCTATATTATTTGAATATAATCGTTATCAGATGTATGACGTGAATGTTGAGATAATGCTAGCCTATAAAAGTCACTGTCACAATATGAGCTGTCCTTTTTATCTTATATTCTGAAGTGAACAGGTTGTATGTTAGGATATGAAACAAAGTGAATTAAAGTTGATAGCATGACCAGGAATTAAAATAATAAAATACTGACAATAATCTACTTGTTAGTAACAGTATCTTCTGGTGACTGTCTTGGTACCCTTTTACAATTATAATTAAAACGTTGATAAATACTGCAACAATTAACAACAATTAACATATGTATTAGAATTTACATATTGTTTACAAGTTTTCAATTTAAATACCTTGGTCATGCTATCAGATATAATTCATTTTGTTTTTGTTTTCTTAATATCAGTTATAAATGAATAAATGTTGCGCAAGTAGTGATTTTCAAACATCAAACACAAACTGTCATTAACTGACAAGATGATGTAAAGCCCCCCCCCCCCAAATACCTTTCAGTATTCACGACTGAAAACTATACCAGTCCTTGAAATGTAAGTGGCAGTTAAGTATCCTATATGTTGAACTTTTACATAACTCAACTAACCTAGAGACCAATTGATCATACAAGTACAAACAGATAACTTCACTGTGAACCTTAACGTTCCCAACAAACTGTCCTATTCACATTACACATAGATATCGGCGCTATTTATACATTGTTGGGTGAAAAACGAGGCCTCTTGTTCTCAAAACTAGACATCAGAAAGCAAAAATAATCCTGAGCACTCATGTATAGGTCTGTAGTTCACAGTATGTAGAACTAAGCAAAATGATGTATATTTTAACGGTGATAAACGCCAATTCAACGGATAAATAGCCTATATACGCACAAATAGGGGGGACAAAGCAATTTAGATTTGATGATTGATTGATTTTTAGTGTTTTAACGTCACTTTCAGCAATATTTCAGTTATGTTATGACGACCAGTTTTAGTGGTGGAAGAAGCTGGAGTACCTGGCCAATAATCTTCAGTAGTGAAGGACGGCTAGAAATGTAAAGAAGAAGAAGAACCACCGACCATGGGCAAGCAACTGGTAAACTTTATCACTTGAGGCTGCGAGTACAGTGCACCTTTTTTGTAATTTACAAACCCACGCCATATTGGTGATATGCTTTTATGAGTTGTAAGGTAATCCAACTACCTAACTCATTGAGCCATCCGAGCCTCTAAAGCAATCTAGACCTCTTTTCATTACCGTAATATGAATTGCATCATTATTAGGCATGAGTTTAGACAAGTTTGAAGATACAAAAGGGGTGATCAGAAGCCGTAACTCGGAGGAGGACCGACAACGCAATGGCGAACAAGAAAAAAAGACAAAAGAACAAAATGATCTGCAAAATACTACACAGAAAAATAAAGATTGAGCAAAACGAACAACACTAAAAACCGAGAGTAAACTCAGGTGCTCTGGAAGGGTAAGCACTTCCTTCTCTATTAATGGTACCCATGATGTTACTCTATTTACAAACCCGGTGATACATCATGAATGAGGAACAATCTTTATTCAAATATTTAATGAACACCATCTTTATCATTCGAGACAGCACCGGTGGTGTAATAGTTAGCGCCTCGAGTGCGGTAGATCGTGGGTTCGAGCAATGATCAGGTAAAACCAAGGACTGTCAAATTGGTATTTGCTGCTTTTCCGCTAAACATGCATCCTTTAGGAGTAAGAGCAAAGACTGGTTAGCTCGGAATTAGGATAATGTGTCGGTGTGATGCGCTATACCTACCCGCGGAATGTTGTTTCAGTGAGCTAACACTATAAACATACAACTAAGCGTGTTGGTCTAGTACAAAGCAGACATTATTATCATCTCATTGAAACATAACTAGTTCTCGTCATGATATAGCTGACCAATTGTTCATTTGGCAAAAAAACAATAATAGCTCATTTTTAATTCGACCAGTCATACTGTTTGAAAGTTTCAGGGAAAATATACTATTAATCAAAATTAACATCTTTAAGCCAACTCTCATCTAGTTGGAGTATGTAAAATTTACTTTAACAATAAGCTAAATAGCTCTACGTATCCTGACTACAGATTAAAATCTTGCTGCAAAATCTTCTTGGGTTGATAGAGTCTCGAGTTCTCATTTGTGAGTTTCAGGATCTCAAACTTATGTTTTCAAATATTTCTTATCGTTTTGTCCAAATGAGACATTATCATTTGTGCTAGTGATATTTATGTAAAATGAACACATTCTTAAGTTAAAATTAATAGCTATAATCCTTGACACAGTTTGAACTATAGTAAAACCTTTATCGACAGTTGATTGTGACATTCTAGAACTCACAGAATACCTTATCTGATACATTTGTTTTCCACTATCTGCATCTTAATTGATATTCTGCTTCAACTTATTAATATTTCACCTTTATCTTTGAATTTAGAAAATAATAACATTGTGCAGTTCTGTTTGGGTCACCCCCACCCCCAACATTTTGAAGTTCTGTTTGGGCCAGTCCCCCTAACATTGTGAAGTTCTGTTTGGAGCAGTCCCCCTAATATTGTGAAGTTCTGTTTGGGTTAGTTCCCCCAAACAGTGTGAAGTCCTGGTTTGGTCAGTTCCCCCAGATAATATATCTTACCTCGTCGTATTTGCCTGTTTCTGCCCATTCGTTATAATACTTTAATATTTCGTCTGTTGAATGTTCTCCTTTAAATAATGTGTCATTTACTCTCAGAGCCTCCATACTGGTACCAAGGTCTGCAAGATAGATTTGTAGGTGACACAATGTGGCAGCGAAGACAAGCAAGGGATAGGGATTTGATGGGGCTACATTGGGATGAACGAAGTCCATTATATGAAGAGCACTGACTGTTATGGAAAGCTGCTATCGTTTGGATGGAAGAGGATTAAACTGATTTTATTTAACAGTACATTTTCATCTGTAGTAGTCAGTTTTATAAATGGTGAGTTTTGAACATCGATTACTGTATTTATATCATAATTACTGTACAGTAAACATGACTTATTCCTAACCCAACATACAGCTTACCTTTGATCTTGATTTTGACAGGTGCCAGGTTGGGTTTTTAGTATATGTCATCACAACATATCAGTAGGACAAACGACCAACTGTATGACCAATACATTAATGTACTATTGTCAGAACTTAATATGTGGGTTCTGTTTGGAGGATGTAACTTGTTGAATATTGACGAATGTTTGGAGTGACTAAAGATACACTTGTTGAATATTGACGAATGTTTGGAGTGACTAAAGATACACTTGTTGAATATTGACGAATGTTTGGAGTGACTAAAGATACACTTGTTTAATATTGACGAATGTTTGGAGTGACTAAAGATACACTTGTTGAATATTGACGAATGTTTAGAGTGACTAAAGATACACTTGTTGAATATTGTGGCCAGTTTGAAGGGATTCGTACGGTACAGGTACAATATTATAAATCATCTATATCCAAATGTAAACCTTTGGTGACTGATTTGTGTGACGTCAACTGCTGGAGACATATATCTAAATTAACTTCTGATCGTTTTCTATTTCCGTACAGAAACATGGAAATGAAAATTTATTCTAGTTGGTCAGCATTGTCTAACTTAAGGGGAAAATAAATGATCTTACAATTTCATACCTTAGTTTGCGAAAGAATTTCATACCTTAGTTTGCGAAAGAATTTCATACCTTAGTTTGCGAAAGAATTTCATACCTTAGTTTGCGAAAGAAATTTAGATTTTATAATTTGAATGAAAACGAAAATTGCACACCTTTTACTTTGACCTTGTTAAAATATTCTGGACACTAAAACAATATTAGTAAGTTATTGGAATTATTGATGTCTTCTTCGATGCAGTAAAACAAACATGAATGAATCGACAAACGCAGCATACTCAGCGGAGATATTCGAATAAAAGGATGATCCCGATGTAAAAACAATACCGGTACAAACACAAACGTAAACAAGAACACAAAATAAAATAATACTTTTATTACATACAAAATTATGATGCATACTCTTACGCAGGATAAAATGTAATGGAACCAATCAAATCAGTCAGTTGTTTTCTTTCATTGCAGCATTAATCAGTTACATTGTGTTAATTTTAATATTTCTAAAAGCATCGATATTTACTAAAAGCGAAAGATTAGAAATATAAAGATTGTCACTGGATACACAATTCAATAGTTATTCAGACAAGACACCAAGCCATTGTTTCATTTGTAAACCATGTACCATTATCAATACTCCATAAGAAAAGTTGGAAGATTTCAAAGGGATGAGCAGAAGCCGTAAATAGAAAAAGGACAGACAAAACAATACAATTGGCAAAAGAAAAAACAACATTCCCTTGATACAAAGAGTAGGATTCAGTCCTGCTTACAATTATGAACAAGTCCATGTGATGATTAACGAAATATTATAACTACAATGTGCTATGTCTGATGTCACAACTCTTTCAAACGTATGCGGGTGTTAAGGCTCTGTTACACGGTAAGGTAAGCTACATTAACCTTGATGTATGCAACGTTTGTATCATGATACTAGACTGTTTACCGAGTATATCAAGTTACATATTATTTCATGCAGTTTCTTTCTAATTACAGTGGTTCCCTCCAAAATGGAGAATCCTGAAGCTGAAGACATAATTATTCTTGCATGTATTTTTGTTTTTTTGCTGGAATTCAGTAATACAGACGAAACAATTTTGTAAGATTATGGGTTAGACCATTGAAACCCATGAGAATCCATGACATGCCTTAGTACAAGACTTATCAACTGATAATCCAAATGATCTCAAAAAAGTTTTTAGAATGGAAATGGCTATCTTTAATGAACTGCTTGAAATTGTAACATCTATAATGAGAAGAAGAGATACAGAGATGAGACATTCAATTTCACCTGCAGGAAGACTGTCACCTACACAATGTTTTAGCTACTGGTTTTATATACCATGTGCTTGGTTTTGTTGATGTTGTGAACTTCATGATCTCTCATTAGTCAGAGATAAAAAGTTGCATGAAACCTGATGTACATAATAGAACAATAAGAATAAGAATAAATACTTATTCTTATTCTAATAGAACATGTTCTATCCCAAAGTGTGTACCAAAATACAGAGTAATAAAACTGCATACATGGTATTATTTGCTATATGAAACAATGTTTATGTAACTTGCTTTACTGAGTAACAGGGTCTTTAATAAGTATGTGCAGAAATAGTATTTTACAATAAAAAGAAAGAAAAAAAATGCCACACTGTCGGAATAGTTCCAAAATCCAACAGAAAAAGGTAAAAAGAGGCCAAATCGATACCAAAATATAAATACCACCAGAACAAATCAATTATTAACCTTGGTGTGGAACGACTTTTCTACTTACTGTTCACTGGTACTCGTTCCTCCTAATTCATCAACCTTGTATTTGTGTTGCTATGTTACCTTAATCATAACCGGAACTTAATGCGAAACAACTTTTCTACAGTAATAATAATACACTATTCCAAAAGCAACACAACTGTAGTTAGGGGGGATTTTAAGTTTCTAATATCATTACATATACCTGGACATAATACATTCTAGTCATTGGGGTTTAATCGTATTTTGGTATTTGAAAACCTGGGGGGATAATCATCGTTTTTATGTGTAAACATTTTGCTCACAATTTTTCCTTAAAACAGATATTGATACAATTACCAAAATTCATAATTAGATAAAAATTGAAATTATCTTGACTTTATTTTTCATTTAACTTGAATCGATCTGCGGCGCAAACCCTGTTTAAAGAAAAATTAAAAATGATTACTACTGAAAATTTTAATTTCTACATATTGTGTTCTATTATAATAACTCAAGAACATTGTCAATAAATAAAAAGAAATGTTTCTGATAATTTATTTGAAGGAATAGCCTCTCTAAAAATCTTACCAGACATTTTACTCTAACGTCTTGTTCTCTTTGTGAGCAGGATATGTTTGAATTTTCCTTAAATATACCGTTATATATCAGTTGACCGTTAAAACTAGTTGAAACCAGAAATATGCAAACGATATACGATTTAATTTTAACTGTGTGTTCTCCCTTTTCAAACTTTATAGATATGACTGGCAAATTCTTAATTAATGTTAAATTAAATTCTGTGATTTTTGTGAAGGAAAAATTATTTTGTTTTAGCCTTTGATGTTTACATGTATGGTATATACATCAAAGATAATAACAAGAAAATAAGATTTTAATAAATTACTCAAATTATTTTTTTTTTTTAAACTGGGATAAACAAAAAATGAAATGGCATAGGACTAACAGTTTATTCATTTTGATTTGATTTATTTCTGTTGATTTTGTCTTCAGACTAAATTAAGAACGTGTTGTTCTTCGTGATTGATACACGTGTTACAACATGCATTTGTTTACCTTGACCAAAACAATCTTGCTATCACAATTTCGAAATAGTCACGCGTCGTTCATCTGACAACAGAAATAAGTAAATCCCGTCCTCTTGGCAGGAACCATGAACCAGAGTGGAGTCTTGGAGTGTATTTTTGGAGTGGTTTCATATAAAAAACATTGATGTATTTTCTATAAATTCTAGCATAAGAATACATTTGTTTTTCACAGGGCATTGTTTAATGTGTTTTAATCATGATTCTGATACTGGTTAGTGAATTCAGAGCAGCTGTGGATTGGCATGTGATTAATTGCTGGAACCATGTGGACAAAATGGTTTGCATGGTTGACACGCCTCCTTACTACTTAATACTGTAGTTTAATTTGAAGATGGTGTTTTATTTGTTTAGACCTGGAAGATTAAAGTGCAACCTGTAGGTCTAAAAGATGGAGCACGTTATGTTATTTATATATGAAGGTCAAATCAACTCATCAGTTATAATAAGGTTAATTAAATCTATAATTTGTTTTTGAAGTACAAGTATAATAAATACATCACCAAATTCTTTTTTTCTACTGTACAAACAATCAAAAGCACAAACAAATATATAGCTTTTGTAATACCCAACTTCTTTATTAAAAAATAACGCTTTTCTGTTTAAAGTTACTGACCACAGAGATACAGGCAGCTAAGTACATTAGATATACCTGTGGTTTATTATCATCTGATGACGTGTTATATTATAACATATATGACAGGTAGATAAACTCACGTTGTAACTAGCGGTACTATATTAATGCTAAATAATTGACTTCGTCCAGGTACAAATTGTAAATTTATAACTCAACCCAGACTCAAGAAAAGTTTAAAGGTACCAAAGTGGTAATCAGAGGTCGTGTTTATAAGTGTATGTAAATATGACATTGTGAGGGAGTTTCAAGGTTGGTGCTTAGAAGTCAATATTATGGTTTTACGGGTCACCTTTTACGAAGTTGCCCGACATACTTATTCCATGTACACCATAGAATAAATGATCAAATACCTATTTAGTTACTTTACTTAACTTGTGTGTTTTTCAGCTAACGAAGCGTGAACAACAATTGCTGTGGCAAAATGACATTGGAATTGATCACAGAATTTTGTCCAATCATGTCTCATGACTAACTACGACGTCGGTAACCATGGCGATGGATAGAAATGACGTCTCTAAATTATGTGAAATCGACAGTTCTAAACTTTATACTTATTATTCTATCCTTTCTTGGCAATTTTATCAAAGATACACTGCACAGAACTTGAACACTTAAACTGTACAAAATGATATTGTTATACAATCACAACTCAAGAAAGATGGCGGAAAAATAAAATATTGGAAGTCAGTATCACACAAAGAAAGAAGAATTTATCGATGAAATTCTGAATCACTTTTCTGACGTGACAAATTATCAATAACAATATTATTAACCGATGTGTGTCTATTTATACACGTCGTCACTATTATGATAACGTAATATAGAAACACCACGAAGCGATAGATCGAGTTATGTTTATATATTTATAGGTGTGGTAGGACCGATAACTTTGTACAAGAGTTTGTTCTTGATCATGGATATCTCTGTTTAAGGGCAGATCCCGAAATTTTGTTTTGTTTTTCTTTGTCTTATGTACTCTATGTTGCCAGTTTCTTTGGATTGTCCATTTTAGGGTGACCCTTCGGTTTTCTCTAACGTTTATTTCCAGAAGAATTTTTGTTAATTAATTTGAAATCGATTTATTTAACATTTGTACGAAAATTTAATCTGATATTAGAGAAGATAAAAGTTCCAACTTCAGGTGTAGATTACATCAAGCAATCGAATGTTTGATAACTTCTCTTCAAAAATAGAAATAACGGTAAAGAATATATGTGTGATGATGCAATTTCCGTTGAATGTTTTATTGTTATTTATACCAACTACAGTATATTGATTTACTTTAGTTAGTATTTATTATGTAGCTATGATGGAAATTTATCAATATTATGTTTTTACGAAAATCTGGAAGATACCAGAGGGGTATTCAGAATCCGAAACATCGAACAAAAGCAGACACTATTTGTCATAAGAGACAGCACAAAAGACAAACAATGACATACAACACAAAAAACTAAACAATAGCATACAAAACACTGTATAGAAAACTAAACAATGGCATACAAAACACTGCATAGAAAACTAAGCAATGGCATACAAAACACAGTATAGAAAACTAAACAATGGCATACAAAACACAGTATAGAAAACTAAACAATGGCATACAAAACACAGTACAGAAAACTAAACAATGGCATACAAAACACAGTATAGAAAACTAAGCAATGGCATACAAAACACAGTACAGAAAACTAAACAATGGCATCCAAAACACAGTATAGAAAACGAAGCAATGGCGTACAGAACACTGCACAGAAAACTAAACAATGGCATACAAAACACTGCACAGAAAACTAAACAATGGCATACAAAACACAGTATAGAAAACGAAGCAATGGCATACAAAACACAGTATAGAAAACTAAACAATGGCATACAAAACACTGTATAGAAAACTAAACAATGGCGTACAGAAAACCAAACAATGGTATGCAGAACACTGTATAAAAAACTAAATGGCATACAGAACACTGCATAGAAAACTAAACAATGACATACAGAACACTGCATAAAAAACTAGGCAATTGCATACAAAACACTGTACAGAAAACTAAACAATGGCATACAAAACACTGCACAGAAAACTAAACAATGGTATACAAAACATTGTACAGAAAACTAAACAATGGCATACAAAACAGAGTATAGAAAACTAAACAATGACGTACAGAAAAATAAACAATGGTATACAGAACACTGCATAGAAAACTAAACAATGGCATACAGACAACTGTACAGAAAACTAAACAATGGCATACAGATTACTGTATAGGAAACTAAACAATGGCATACAGATTACTGTATAGACAACTAAACAATGGCATACAGATTACTGTATAGAAAACTAAACAATGGCATACAGATTACTGTATAGGAAACTAAACAATGGCATACAGAACACTACAGAAAACTAAACAATGGCATACAGATTACTGTATAGAAAACTAAACAATGGCATACAGAACACTACAGAAAACTAAACAATGGCATACAAAACACTGTATAGAAAACTAAACAATGGCGTACAGAAAACTAAACAATGGTATACAGAATACTGTATAGAAAACTAAACAATGGCATACAGAACACTGCATAGAAAACTAAACGATGGCATGCAAAACACTGTATAGAAAACTAAACAATGGCGTACAGAAAACTAAACAATGGTATACAGATTATTGTATAGAATACTAAATTTTGAGCAATACGAAAACCACCACAATCTGCCGTCAAAAGTAACTCACTACAAGAAACCTTGACTTGAATACAATCGTAACAGGTAACTCACCATTAGAACCTCAACTCAAAAACAATCGTCAAACGTAACTCACCACTAGAACATCAAAAGTCGAAAACTATCGCCATAAGTAACTCATTAGAGCTTTAACTAACTTGAATACAATCGTCATAAGTAGTTCATTTCCAGAACTTTAACTTGAATACAATCGTCATAAGTAACTCATTTCTAGACCCTTAACTTGAATATAATCGCCATAAGTAACTCATTTCTAGAACTTTAGAGGGCCCGGGTGGATCAATGAGTTAGATAGATTACCAAACAACTTATACAAGCCTATCACCAATACGGCGTGGGTTCGCGCCCGGCTTTGTAAATTACAAAAAATGTGCACTCAACTCGCAGTCGTAAATGATAAAGTTTACTAGTTGCTTACCTATGGTCGGTGGTCCTCTCCGGGTACTCCGGCTTCTTCCACCACTAAAACTGGTCGCCATGATATAGCTGAAATATTACTGAAAGTGGCGTTAAACACCAAATATCAATCAATCAATCAATCTAGAACTTTAACTTTAATACAATCGTCATAAGTAACTCATTTCTAGAACCTTAACTTGAATATAATCGCCATAAGTAACTAATTACTAGAATCTTTACTTGAATACAATCGTCATAAGTAACTCATTTCTAGACCTTAACTTGAATACAATCGTCATAAGTAACTCATTTCTAGAACCTTAACTGGAATACAATCGCCATAAGTAACTCATTTCTGGAACTGTAACTTGAATACAATCGTCATACGTAACTCATTTCGAGAACCTTAACTTGAATATAATCGTCATAAGTAACTCATTTCTAGCACCTTAACTTGAATACAATCGTTATAAGTAACTCATTTCTAGAACATTACCTTGAATACAATCGCCATAAGTAACTCATTTCTAGAACTTTAGAGGGCCCGGGTGGATCAATGAGTTAGATAGTTGGATTACCAAACAACTCATACAAGCCTATCACCAATACGGCGTGGGTTCGCGCCCGGCTTTGTAAATTACAAAAAAGGTGCACTCGACTCGCAGTCGCAAATGACAAAGTTTACTAGTTGCTTACCCATGGTTGGTGGTCCTCTCCGGGTACTCCGGCTTCTTCCGCCACTAAAACTGGTCGCCATAATATAGCTGAAATATTACTGAAAGTGGCGTTAAACACCAAACATCAATCAATCAATCAATCAATCAATCAATCAATCAATCAATCAATCAATCAATCAATCAATCAATCAATCTAGAACTTTAACTTGAATACAATCGTCATAAGTAACTCATTTCTAGAACCTTAACTGGAATACAATCGCCATAAGTAACTCATTTCTGGAACTGTAACTTGAATACAATCGTCATACGTAACTCATTTCGAGAACCTTAACTTGAATATAATCGTCACAAGTAACTCATTTCTAGAACCTTAACTTGAATATAATCGCCATAAGTAACTAATTACTAGAACCTTAACTGGAATACAATCGCCATAAGTAACTCATTTCTGGAACTGTAACTTGAATACAATCGTCATACGTAACTCATTTCGAGAACCTTAACTTGAATATAATCGTCATAAGTAACTCATTTCTAGAACATTAACTTGAATACAATCGTCATAAGTAACTCATTTCTAGAACTTTAGAGGGCCCGGGTGGATCAATGAGTTAGATAGTTGGATTACCAAACAACTCATACAAGCCTATCACCAATACGGCGTGGGTTCGCGCCCGGCTTTGTAAATTACAAAAAAGGTGCACTCGAATCGCAGTCGCAAATGACAAAGTTTACTAGTTGCTTACCCATGGTCGGTGGTCCTCTCCGGGTACTCCGGCTTCTTCCACCACTAAAACTGGTCGCCATAATATAGCTGAAATATTACTGAAAGTGGCGTTAAACACCAAACACCAAACATCAATCAATCAATCAATCAATCAATCAATCAATCAATCAATCAATCAATCAATCAATCAATCAATCAATCAAACAATCAATCAATCAATCAATCAATCTAGAACTTTAACTTGAATACATTCGTCATAAGTAACTCATTTCTAGAACCTTAACTTGAATATAATCGCCATAAGTAACTCATTACTAGAATCTGTACTTGAATACAACCGTCATAAGTAACTCATTTCTAGACCTTAACTTGAATACAATCGTCATAAGTTACAATTTAATTTCGATGGAGCTATACTTAGTGAATCGTCCTGTGTTCGAAATCTAGGAGTTTTTTTTCGACCAAACCCTCAGTATGGAGCAACATGCCTCTGCAATTACCAAATCCTGTTTTCATCAGATTCGGAACATAGGAAGGATTCGATCCTATATAACGGTGGACGCTTGCAAAACTTTAGTATGCTCTCTTGTAACGTCCCGAATGGATTATGGTCATGCATTAATGTATGGTGTGAACGCCTCAATTGTATCCAAACTTCAGCGTGTTCAGAACACTGCTGCCAGGCTAGTAACTCGCAAAAAGAAATATGAACATATAACTCCCACACTTGCGGCTCTTCACTGGTTACCATTTAAATTCCGATGCCATTATAAACTGTTACTGTATGCATTCAAAGCCTTGCATGGACTTGCTCCTTCTTATCTTGGGGAACTCATACATTTTTACAAACCTGCGCGATCCTTGCGATCTCAAAGTGCTGCGTTAATTGAAATGCCAAAAAACGCACGAACTAAAACATATGGTGAGCGGAGGTTTGATGTGGCGTCCGGGACTCTGTGGAATAGCCTTCCAGCAAGTCTTCGAAATGAAAAATCTCTTGAGACATTTAAAAAGGGAATAAAGACTCATTTATTCAAAGTCGCTTTTGTGAAATGAGTATAGTAGATTTAGATCTGTGATTGACTGTTTTAACTGGTGCTGTTCTGCTACAATATTGTTTTATACTTTTGATTGTAATTTGTTGTCTTTTTGTACAGTTGAGTATTACTTTTTATTTCTTACTGTGATTCATTGTCTGCGTAATATATTTTTATTAATTTTTAGTTACATTCACTGCTTTCGATAGCTAAGTTTATTATTATTCAATTTCTTGTCCATTTTTATACCTTTATTTTAATTAATATTTTTAGATATGTTTTCCCTAATTCTCTTATAATATGCAATATTTTTTTTTGTATTTATTTATTTTTTTTTTAATTAAATTTGGTTAAGCTTTTTGAGTCTTAAAGTTTTTATACCGGTATTTGATTTAATTGGGCATGCTTTTAAATGTATTGTTCTTACTTAACTTATTTTTCTTATTTATGTACAAATTTGTGTATATTTTAAACATGTAAAGCGCTTAGAGTAATTGTATTGTTATATAATGCGCTATAAAAATGCCTTGTAATAATAATAATAATAATAAGTAACTCATTTCTAGAACCTTTTTTTAACTGGAATACAATCGCCATAAGTAACTAATTTCTTGAACTGTAACTTGAATACAATCGTCATACGTAACTCATTTCGAGAACCTTAACTTGAATATAATCGTCATAAGTAACTCATTTCTAGAACCTTAACTTGCATATAATCGTCATAAGTAACTCATTTCTAGTACCTTAACTTTAATACAATCGTCATAAGTAACTCATTAGTAGAACCTTAACTTGAATATAATCGCCATAAGTAACTCATTTCTAGAACCTTAACTTGCATATAATCGTCATAAGTAACTCATTTCTAG
>MJUT01052648.1:31996-49863 GCA_002080005.1 Gigantidas platifrons | reverse complement strand
CTTGTGCCCAAGTTGCTTAATTTGAAGTTAATACAGTCAATATGATCAAGCACACATTAAAAAATTCATAGATTTATTAGCTTCCAGCCAGATTTGAACTGACATCTTTTCAAGTTTATTGAAATGTACTACTTTGTACTATAGAAGCCATAATGATTGTAATGTTACATAAAGTACACATACAGATAAATAAAACACTCAAACAAGTACTTCAAAAGCATCTTGTACAAAGGACTGCATTTAAGACATACATGTATTATTAACTACAGATGTACATGTATTTTAATCTTCACCATATGATGGTTAGATGTTTAAATTGTGTATTTATTGACACTGATTATATCAGGTAATAATATTCATTAAATAGTTGCTAAATGTTTAAATAATTATTGTTCTTTTTATTTAAATGTTACATTTTAGTGTAATTTTCATAAAAAACATGAGGGTACTCCTATTGAAAGCCCCATGTTTTTTTCCCATTGAAAATATGCCGTTTTTTTCACATTCTGTAATTTCTTAATGATAACATGTATATGATGTTTCCAGTGTGTTGTTTTTGAATGTTTTTGAAAAAGTTGGGTCAGTTTTTTAATAATAAATGAATTTATTCCTAACCTCCCCCCTTTCTTTCTTCATTTATTATTAAAAAAAACCTATATGGATATGGATCTCATATATTTTAAATAATGGGTAGCATTAAATATGACTTTATTCCCATGGACTTGTCTCTGAATCCATTCAAACGGATACCTCATCATAATTTTATGATAATATAAATCGGATACAAAATGTATGACGTTTTATTTTCAGTCGGGGCAACTTGGACATTCAACAAATACAATAATATTGAGAAGAAACAAACATAGATCGTATCCTTGGGTTTTCGGTGTAATATGTACCTTTCAATCAAGTCAGTTTTTCGACCGTTTGTCGATACATTTCGGCGCAGTAGATAATTTTTGAGCTTCTGCAATGACCACAGCACAGCTGATCGTCGTCCGCCATCTTGGAATCGAATAACTGATAGAACACATGCGCCACCTTTCGGGAAAGACGTAGGTGAACCCCATTGGTAAGTAATTTCCAAAATAATTAGTAAGATTTATTTCTATAATGAAATCAATATTAACAAAGTCTCCAAAATTATAATAAAAAATATAAATGAAACTAGAACTAATGATCATTAGTTAAGAAGTACAAATAATAATTCAATCAGCGTTGCCTTATGTGAAATATCTCTGTAAAAAAAAAAAATTAAAAATCCAAAATCTGTCAAGATCTTTATATTGTTTGTATTTTGTGGTATTCTTGGGCATTCAAATGGTATTCTGGGGTAAATGTATGGACCCTCTATATGATACATGTATCTTACCACATAAACATCAATAGTAAAGACATGATGACATATTTGCTTCCAGAGTACATTTCCAATTCAGATATATAATTGATTTGTCAGAAATGTCAAAATACTTCAGAATACTCCAAAATTGATTACAAATAATTAAATACAAAAATTGATATTTTTAGAAGCGGAAATTATCCTGATTTTTCTTGTGCCTAACCAAAATGACAGATAAATTTTTTTAACTTCTGGTTTCCGGTTCCGATGAAGAATTTTTTTCCATAGTATTGTTTTGTTTAAAGCATATTTCTACCGTTGAGAGCGAGCAATCGCTATCTTGTTAGTAATTAAACAAACATTGTTTTAAAATGTTGATATTGTAATATGTGATTTAATTAAAACCATATGTTAGCTGTGGAACCATAGCTCTTATCGGTTTTCTTATTTTGTTATTTTTTCCCATGACTTCTTAATAGGTTGCCGAAAAAAGCATATCTAAGCCTATATGTGCTGTAGCTATACCATTTGTTATTAAACTAGCAGTGATAATACAGGAATTACTATTTTTGGATGACATACACTGTACATGTAATACTGGTATGTTTTTAATCTGTCCAATCACATTTAATTGTTTAAATTTATTTCTTTAAGCAAGCTGCACAAGAAGAACAGGAAAGAATGCAAAAAATGCAAGAAGAAAAAAATGCTAGACTAAAACAATTCCGAGAAGATGTCAAACATAGAGTTAGCTTGCTGGAGAAAGCCAGAAAACAAAAACTACAAGACAACACATACAAAGCAGTGAGTTTATACAGATGTATCTCATTAAGGTTCATTGGATAACTGATGATGGTTCCTAGAGAACAATCCTCAGAGCTTCCCAGCCCTCCCCCAGGTGGCAGGTAGGGGTGCCCTCACAATGAGAGAGTTTCCAGGTTATGGATAACCTAATCATGGACGGTCATGGACAGGACCGTAGTGTGTGCCGTGTTTGAAGGCCACATTCCTTGCATGTTGAAGACAACTTATGTAGATTTCTGTAAAGAGTAGGGTCATTGTAGCCATTACAAAAGGCTGAATTTTTTCATCCCTACCCAACTCTCTACTTTTCCAATGGCATTTAATTTTTCATATATCATGACTTCTCAACGTTAATCAAATGTTATTACCCATTTCATAACACAAGTCTCATTTGTAAGAATGTAATGCACCATGTCCACACTCATAAAAGAAGGTGCACCATGGACTATGTCTACACTCGTCATCAAATTCTTGTTGTATTTTTTCAGGTTCAACATGAACACAAAGTTGTGAGACAGAGTGCTTTCAGCGAAGGTGTAGCATACCGTAAAGATAACTGTCTTGGCAGGAAAGACAACTCTTCATTTAGACCCAAATCAGCACCAGATGGTAAATATTTACATTCAGATATTCTGATATTGAAACATTTTGAAAAAAAAATATACTGATTAATTTCAGTACATTGTATATGTAATAGAATGCTCTCACTGATAGGATGCAAAGGTACTGTTTATTTAGAATAATGAATAGATCCAATATCATAACAAAACTTTGTAAATTAATCAGGTTGAAGTAATATGATTATAGTATACATGTAGATTAACTTTGAATTAGAAATGTCTCATCAATGGAAAGAGAAGGGAGGGTGTTGACAACTGATACTTATGACTTTTTAACAAAGAAATTTTGTCTTTTCTGTAGCAGAAGTTTATTTTGAGATTTTAAAAATCTGATGCTTCTACGGATATTAGCTCACACTTGAAAAAAAATCTCAGATAAGTGTACATGGTACATTGGGCTAGTATCTATCATGTCTATATATTTTTGTTTTCAGTTTTACTTACTTTTTATTGGTGTTGCAGGTGGTAGGTTACAAGATGATGGTACAGACTATAGGGCATTTTGTGACCAGACAAATGAGGTATGTTCTATTAAAATTGATATAGAAAAGTCAAACTACTGTTTACTGGACCATAAATAAATCAATTTATTCTAAGTTCATTTTTCTGTATTCCAAATAATAGTGTGTTAAATAACCTGATATTAATATGGTAGTTCTATCTTTCAAGACCTTGTACCATAGGCCAGCCACTGTATATAAAGGTGATTGTATTCAGCCCATCAACAGTCACTCCTCTTATAAGTTATAAGTCCACTTTGTCACTGAAAAAGGTGTGGTCATGTAAATAATATGTAGAATGTTATTTTCACAGTCCTAATTTTAGTATATTTGGCAATTCACCCAGAAAACGTCTACCAGTAATTTAATAGGTAAAAATACATAAATTGGTATAAGAAGTAAAAGAAGTTATCACCTATATCAGAAAAATACAATAATTAGCATCCATTTGTCTGTAAGGATACTTTATTACTTAAATTAAATGGGTACATGTATGGATGGTATAAAAATTAATGTAATATGAGGATGTCAGAATATTTAAAGCTTTGCATGTCAGCTAATATTTGTGGATTTTTACTTTAGGTTCACAAACTTACAAATCAAGCAAGAAGACAACTAGCTAAAAAACAAATAATTACAGATGACTTTATGGCTGATGATTTACCTGGTGGTGTGTGGAAAGTTTCCAGAACAAGAGATGTAAGATTATCTCAGGGAATTGGGAATAAAGGGGGTAGGGGGTAAGGGTTTATATCATGGTTTGTAAATGTAACCAGGGATTGGATTTATCACAAGCTAACAATCAAAATGTTCCTAAAATTTCAACATTGCTCTTTGAACATTTTTAACACACTCGAAAAAAAAGACAAAGCTTTTCTGCTTTGCGAAAAATTACTTAACAAGCAATATTCTGTTTCTTGAAAATATTTTCAATTTCTACCCTTGATGTAACCCAGCTTTTTATTGGTTTGGATCCTGATCTGTCTACAATACCTGTGGTAAAAGATTGTCATCCATTTTATATTTTATGATTTTTTGGTTCACACATATCTGTGTATCTGTAGCCATTAAAGTCTGGATCATTAAGATAGTAGGTATTTTGTCATTACTGTTGTAATATCACTTGTTATAAGGTGAACTGTAGATGATGTTGTCCTACATTGAAATATCACATACACTTGAATAGATGCATGACTTGTATCAATGAAGGATTACTCTTTTTTCCCAGCACCCTGCATCAAGAAGTACAGCTGACCCAGATGTATTTGATATAGAGGACAGTGAACCCATAGACTCACAAGGTATACAAATACATATATATAAAGCGATACTATAACAATTTACAGTCAAATCATTCAGAATTTTGCTTTGTGGACACAGTAATTTGCCAGACAAAATAAATACATTTGTATATGGTTGGTCAACAAACAGATGAACAAATAATAATAACATAGATATCTTATTTAGTGTGCAGAACTCTGGAATAACCTACAAACTTATGATTGATGCTAGTATTGTGTAGTGAATCACATTTACCATACATTTGTGTAGATGTTTTTATAAAGTATTTGATTAATTTGAATATTTCACGCTTGATTGGCCTTATTATATTTTAATTATCTATAATAGACATTTTACGGTGTCAATGTCATGTACTCCAATAAGTAAAGTTATTCATTATTCTGAATTCTAACATGACGCCCTTCTTTCGCTTTGTAAACAAACGAGCGATTTATCGATTGGGTGTAATCTTATTAGCACATGCAATGGTGCATGTGACTGATTTTCCCGTCGTAAATGTACATATGTACATGTTGATGAATTATCGTCTGCTCGAATTTGGCAGTATAAATTGTGTGCGACATTGTCCGCAAACTTAAATATAAATTACCGTCTTCCAATCAAAGTATACTACCGTATTTGTACTCTAAGACATATCAGAATCAAAATAATTCATGTAAGCCAGAATGTGTTTTGAGTTTTAACATGAGTTGGCTCGGGATAAAATACTAATATCCACCAACCCATGTTAATACTCAAAACACATTCTGGCTTCCATGATTTATTCCTTAAACAAAATATCTTTTTCTTTTGTTGATTAAAAAGTTACCACCATTTTTTAAAGAACAAAAAAAATCATGCAATTACCGGTACTTAAAACTGTCCATATATTGTTTAGCTTAAAAAAACAGCAACAATGTACCTGACACTTTGGAAAAAACAATGATAATATTGATGTCATTTTTGTCAACGAAAGATAAAAATTAACATTTATCTAAAAACTATTAAGTTCTTTGTTTTAATTCATAACCTCTACAATGTATTTGATGACATATGAAACACATATTTGAACATCACAATGAGGGTTCTTCTCATGTTAATTTTTAACTGCATGAAGCACTATTTTGTAATATGGATATACAAGACTTTCAAAACAAAAAATGTATAAAGTCATTTTTTTCATATTCAGATGAAGAAAAAGAAAATATAAAGAATACCAGATTGAAAATGGTACATTTTGACAAGGAACCAAGCAGAGGAGAAACAAGGGAAGAAAGAATTAGTAGAAAAAGTGGTAATATTTGCATTATTTTTTCCAACATTTGACAAGAGTTTTCAGAAAAGCTGCAGACAATGTATAATGTATTTGTCTTGAATTGTTTTCAATGAGTTTTTGATATGAATACTATAAATGAAAGCATTATCATGGATAAATTCAAAAGGACTTGAAATAGAGAATTAGATATTCTGATGCTATGTTCACTTTTATTATGAAATGTATATGTTATATGTATGTATCAATAGATATTTGATGTACTGGAACTATTTGGTTCTATTTTAGCAACAACTTATAAAGGTACACAAGTGATGAGACACATTCCCAGAGTTGAGGTTCCTAATATTTATACAGGTGTGCAGTCAGAGGAAGAAAAAAGACGACAGAGAAATGAACATGCTACGTACAGACGTTTATTTATGGATATAGAAAGAGAACAAGTCAAAGAAAACATTAGACGCCAAGAACACAGAAAAAGAATCCTTAAGTAATTATAGACCACACCTAGCTAGAACCTTGTCTTAGATTACTGTAGTTCCCCTCTAAAAAAATTATAGACCACACCTAGCTAGAACCTTGTCTTAGATTACTGTAGTTCTCCTCTAAAGTAATTATAGACCACACCTAGCTAGAACCTTGTCTTAGATTACTGTAGTTCCCCTCTAAAGTAATTATAGACCACACCTAGCTAGAACCTTGTCTTAGATTACTGTAGTTCCCCTCTAAAATAGCCACTCCAACTAAAGACTTATCAAGTACAGATTTTAGATGCTCTCATTTAGGTATCCAGACAGAATTAAGAAGTAAATGTTAATTTTGCATATAATTCATTAACTTCAATATAGTAGATGTGGTCATAATTCATTTATTTTCACCAATAAACATCACTTATAATTTAAGGGAAAATATTAAGCCTAATTACAATCTTCAAGTCAATATTAAGCAGGATAATAGACCACCAGTTAGTCATGGCAGATACTGTCCTTAGGACTGAAATTCTTCAATATTTAAAGAGCAAATTATGAATTCACCATAATGAAAGTTTGGCATATCTTCATCAGATAACAACTTAACAAGGCTTTTACTGTTTGCCCTTTATTTTAAGACTGTTAAATAAGCTTGTTTTATTTTAAGACTGTTAAATAAGCTTATTCTAAATTAAGACTATTAAATAAGCTTGTTCTAAATTAAGACTATTAAATAAGCTTGTTCTAAATTAAGACTATTAAATAAGCTTGTTCTAAATTTTAGATTAAAGAAAGATAAAGAGGAAGAAAGAAAACTACAAGAGACAGCAGCAAAAGAATTAATAGAACCTCGTGATCCTTTAACAGGAGAGTCTTCTTTAGAAGTTTTAGTACGGGAAATTGAAGAACATAAATTTGTTAGACAGAAAGTACATGAAAATGAACAGAGAATCAAGAAACAAAGAGAAATGGAAAGGTGAAAATAGTCAGTTATATATAAAGCTTGGTTCTATAGTTGTTTTTTATATTTTAAGTTTTTTCTTCTATTTTCAAAGCTGAAATTAAATAAAAAATTATGTTTCAAAATTACATGTACATTTTTGTTATAAAATACTTTTTTTTGTGTAGATCTCGAATTCAACATATTATGTGATACAGGTGAATATTCAAATGATAAAATGGAAACAATATAATTCTGTATTTCTTCATTTTTTGAAATAAAAAGCTTTAAAAACAAACCATTTTTATTTGTATGGCCTAAGAACTTGATACCAAGTGTTGTATGTTGTAGTTTTCCAAACATGTTTATGGTACATTCTTATGTTCTATTTATTCATTCTGAAGCAAATAAAAAATGAAGTATTTATTTAATGAGTTTTTATTTTGTAGATTTGTGGAGGCTTTGAAACACCAGTTAAAAGAGAAAACTGGAATAAGAGGTAAAAGACTGCCAGCTTTGTGTTGCTGTGGTGAAACGTTATGGGACACGAATCCAGATACATGTGCCAATAATTGTGTGTTCTATAGAAATCACAGAGGTGAGTGATAGTATAGGTACAGCAACAACACAAACAACACTGAAAAACCTTTAAATATTGAAAGGACTGACAGAAGCCAATAGAAATTCAGATCTTTGCTTGAGACAGGCACACAAATTTGACATGGCTAAAATGGTCAATGTGATTCCCAACACTTCTCTTCAAGATCCTTTCTCCTAAACATTGATCAGGGTCTCTGCTTGGGATAGGCAAATATGTGGCAGGGTAAAACTGGTCCAGTTTCTTGCAAAATTACTGTCTTAGCTTTCAAGCTTCTCTACATTATTACATTCATTTAAGATAATCTTAAATGATTCTAATACCACGTCAAGGTAATAATGTTTTCATTGATTACTATTTGTCGTCAATTCCACAGTTGACATATTGTAACTGGTTCTATTTTGAATGAACTGCCATATTGAATTCTTGAAATTTTGCACTATGATCCAATATAAAACACTAATTACCTCAAAAGTCAGCTTTTACAAGATATGTACTCAAATCTGCAGCAAATAAATAGCCAGAATAAACGTCCAATGTTTACGTTTTTCTCTGAAATGACGTCAGTGCACCTAATTCATCAACAATAATTCACACCATTATAGTATAATTTATACTTATTATGTTATTCCTTAATTTTATGAAAAATTCAGTACAAGTGAGAAATATAGTGAAAAGGCATTGAAATGTACAAGATCAAGATATCTCGGCAAGCCTTGTTCTCAAGGTTTGACGTCTCTTCATCAGGAGGTTAAGATTTCCAGATCGTGTACTTTTACTTGTGTTTGATTCTATTAATCCCTTCCACTGTCTTAGAAATAAAACCACATTATCTTTCTGATTTCAGCCTATGCCAAAGCATTACAATCTTTGTTGAATTCTTGTGAAATAGACTAGATGGAATACTGTCCATGGCCTAAGATTATAATAGACATCTGAAGAAAAGAGAACTGAAATTGGCAACTAAATAGGACATGTTCTTAAGGTGAACAAGACGTGATGGAGTAGAAATGAATATGTAGCCAAAGTTAGAGACTCTACAGCTGTGTGTTCAGACTGACAAAGTTAGAGACTCTACAGCTGTGTGTTCAGACTGACAAAGCTAGAGACTCTACAGCTGTGTGTTCAGACTGACAAAGCTAGAGACTCTACAGCTGTGTGTTCAGACTGACAAAGTATGGAAAGTACATGTACAATATATATATCGTGTTGTAGATGTTGTTGTTAATTTATTCTACATGATTTCACAAGATAAATATGTCCACAATAGAAAGAAATTAAAAGTCCAAACCATAGAGTGGATATGTTATCTCAACTGTATGGAAATAGATAATGTTGATGGATGGCAAAAATCAACTAGAAGATGTTCATCTGCAAATCTGTGTCATAAAATCTACTTTTTTTTAACGTTATGAAAATCTTGTTACGACTTTTTACAGCAATTGAAATTCTGTTGTTTTATATTATTTGTGATCTTGTATACCTGTGATATTCTGTATTTTATGTAGTAAACTTTGTTTAAACTAATAAAATGTTTTTATTTAATTTACAAACTATTTGATGGTGTTTAACACCACTTTCAACAATATCTCAGTTATATCGTGGCGGCCAGTTTTATTGGTGGAGGAAACTGGAGGACCCGGAGAAAACCACCGACCTGTCCCAAGGCACTGACAAACTTTATCACATAATGTTGTACACCTCGTCCTGATCGAGATTCGAGCTCACAACATCAGTGGTGATAGGCACTGATGGCATAGGTAGTTGTAAATCCAACTACCATTGGATCACGGTCACAACTGCCCAAATTTGCTAACTGTATTATTTTTCAAGTGATGTGGTATAATGTTACAGTATTTCAACAGAACAGGTTTTTTTTTTTTTTGTGGTTTCTTTTCTTTGCTATATTTGCATTCATCTGTTGTCCAGACACCTCCATATAGCATGTTTCACACCAGTAACACATCTTCCTGAGGCAAGGGTCACATGTTGCAGGGTAGATTAATCTAAATTTACTCTAGTAATTACAGAAAAAAGCTTGATATCTATATCATTATAGAACATTACGGCTACATGTAACAAAGGAAGCTAGGAAATAACTACCATAAATTGGGAAATTTTGGTAGTTTTCTCATTGAACACAGGTAATGTTAATGTACAGACACATTTTCATGTCTTTATTATTTTTGTTTTAAAAACAAAGTATATAAATAAGAAAATAATTATGCCTCCCCTTCGAACGAAGGGAGACATATTGTTTTAGTCTGATTTTTTCTTCTTCCGTTTCCGCTTCTGCTTCTTCTCAGCGAAGCATGTCCGGACCATAACTTTTTTGTCTTTCCAGATAGGTCAATTATATTTGGTATGTGGGTGCATGACCATAAGGCGGTGTGTTGCATACCGTAATGACCTTTGTGGGACCTTGACATTTGACCTCAAGGTCAAATAATTGTTTTTTAAATAGTATTCTTGTCCAGGCCATAACATTTTTGTCTTTTGAGATAGGTCAATGATATTTGGTATGTGTGTGCATGACCATAATGCGGTGTGTCGCGTACCATAATGACCTTCGTGGGACCTTGACCTTTGACCTCAAAGTCAAATAATTGTTTTTTAAATAGTATTTATTTGGTATGTGGGTGCATGACCATGAGGTGGTGTGTCACATACCGTAATGACCTTCATGGGACCTTTGACCTCAAGGTCAAATAATTGTTTTTTAAATAGTTATTTCTTGTCCGGGCCATAACATTTTTGTCTTTCGAGATAGGTCAATGATATTTGGTATGTGGGTGCATGACCATAAGGTGGTGTGTCACGTACCGTAATAACCTTTGTGGGACCTTGACCTTTGACCTCAAGGTAAAATAATTGTTTTTTAAATAGTTATTTCTTGTCCGGGGCATAACATTTTTGTCTTTTGAGATAGGTTGTACAGATGGCCGCATTAAGGGGAGACATAAGTTTTAGGTATCTAAAACAGTTCTTCCTAGTTATATTACATATTTACCTCTAACATTCACTGGAGGAAAGTCTTAAATACCTGCATTGTGAACTCTTTTCATAATTGTTTTTTGCACTGGGTTCATTACCATTAACAATGGTTGATTTTGGTGTTTGCTTTATTTTGGTGTGTTTAACTTTGGTACTTTCATGAGAGTTGCCAAATAAACCAAAATAAGACTACATCCAAAATAACCCAATTTACGGTACTACAAAAGGTCAAGGTCACAAAATTATGTTTGTATAATAAAATCTGTACATGCTCCATAATCTACAAAACTGCATTGGAGGTTAGCATGCTCCTCTCAAGTGTAGTATATTGTGGGTTTGAACTGCAGTCAATGTCAAACCAATGACTATAATATTGCTATTTGTTGTTTCTTTGCTACGCACACAGCATTAAGGAGTAAGAGCAGAGACTGGTTGGCTCGGGATTAAGATAATGTGTCAGAGTGGAGCAACATGTCTAACCCGCAGACTGTTTTTTCAGTGAGCTAGCACTATAAAAAAATGTAAGCGTATTGGTCTATTATAAAGCGGATAGTATTGTCATATCTTTTATATGTAACTTGTTCCTGCTATGATGTATAAGAAAAACTACACACCTTGCATTGAACAACATTCACTCACGCACTCCAAAAATAATATCTCAAACAACTTAGAAATAGGATCTAGTTTCTCCGCTGTGGGATATAACTGGTTGTGGGTGGAATCAAACACAACTTGACCTTAGGGTAGGACATATGTCTTACGTGTGGAGAATGTCACACTCTTTTGTACATATGTTACAAGTGCTCTGTAAAGTTTGTAATGATCACAGGTAATACTTATATGATTTAATTTAATGATATTCACATATAACTTAACCATAAAGGTTGTCCTTTAAACAATGTGTAAAATTGTGTCACATATGTAATGTTTCTAACGTATTTGAAAGATAGCATTGCACAGATCCTAACAGTTTATTAGGAATCATCAGTGGTGGCTGTTTACAAATCAGAAGTTTTCCAACCCTATTTTTTATATCTACTTTACCTGTAGTGTAGAAATCAAACATATTCATTCATTGCTCAATGCCAGTGCCACCTCCTTAACTACATCATTTATAGTTTGACAATTCTTCATGAATATAGCCAAAATACTGCTAAATTAACGATAAACAAACATCAACAAAATTTTACATCTGTTTAAACAGCTTTCATTTAGTATATTATGGTGTGTGTGTTTGTTTTTATGAGTGTTTAATGACACTTTCAATTATAATGTGGTAGTTTGTTGATTGGGGAAAATCAGACAAACTTGATCATATTATGTTGTAGAGTACACCACACCATTAGCA
The DNA here is from genome assembly GCA_002080005.1 of Gigantidas platifrons. NCBI lineage: Eukaryota > Metazoa > Mollusca > Bivalvia > Mytilida > Modiolidae > Gigantidas > Gigantidas platifrons. The sequence continues at coordinate 37,696 of MJUT01052648.1, read as the reverse complement.
GAATTCAAATTCTCAGTTTTTGTAGCAATAGTTACTGAATACATTCTAGGCATGTATTATAGTCAAGTAGCAATTCAATTTCATGTCAGCATTCGATCAAGGTCCTGACTGAATATCTTCAAGATATCAGTGAACAGTTTCTAATACTACTAAAACGATTGTATTTGACATCAAGCCAATCAGTGTTAATCTTCATTCCGTCATAATATTTATTTATTTATTTAAATTGTACAGGAAGAATAAAGACATTATGAATGGATATAAATATATTGCAGATAAATACTACAAGGAAATATCACAGCTCTACCATGTCATGAGGTTCTACATATACATGTGGATTCGTGGATTGAAATGATTCCAGAATACATTCACACTTCTTATCATGCAATCTTCATATGGTCCATTAACTAAAACATGCACCAGCACAATGTTCTTGTTAATCACTACTTATACCGGGTTCAATTCTTTTAATTTCTCACTTATCTTCTCCATAACATATCGTACAACCTCTTTTAACTTTCAAAATGTCTCTTGCCATCCAGAAAAAGCATGAATTCTGTAAAAACAAATATATCAAAACATTTTAGATTAAGAATTTACTGTGTCCGAATCAAATGGTAGGATAATATGAGGAGTTGTATTCACAAAGTGAAGCGGGAAGGGCGGACAGCATAAAAATGAAATTAGTGTGTTCAGAATTATGAGCAGCGAATCATTTTAGTACTTGTAATTAGTGTTATAAACATGTAATTATGCTCACAGAGGTGGATCAACACTGTCTCAAAAGATGGGGCCTTGCTATACATTTTGGCTCTAATAAAGGCGAAATCCATTCACCAAGAAGTAAACCGGTTTGTTTATATTTTGTTGAATTTTACATTGGAAGCCTTCTCATTTTCCCTCCCACTACATAGGCCTTCAGTTAATTTTGATTAAAAAAAAAGTTGCACCGATGTGGAGCCAAAAGAAATTCTGTACATACAAAATACATGGAAATTGGATCTCTAACGACAATACAGATACATGTCTAGTATACAGTGGAAATTGTCATGGCTACATGGTGCTAGTATGTATTTGTTGTGCTACAGTAAATACAACAGATAAATGATATTAAGGTGCTTTAACACATAATCTGTAAATTCTGTGCAATCATACCTGCGTAACTTTTAGGAATTACACTTGGTAAATCCTCTTTCATAGAATCAAATGTAAAATGGAAATCATTGGTTGTAGCTCTGGTGTCATTTGTGGGGTTTAATACTTCAGCATGGACTTTCAATTGTAACATGGATCCCTTAGTGTAAACAATCTAAAAAATAAATTTAGGTTTAAAACTTATGTATTAATTGTATAAACAGGGATCCTTCAATGTGATTTGATTTGATTTGATTTATTGTGTTTAACGGAACTTTCAGCAGTATTTCAGCTACCACAATAGTGATAAATACTTATACAAAAAGTTATTTGACATTGGTCAAAGGGAGGTAATTTTGTTTATTTAGGTTAATTACTAACAAGGGAGAGCACTCTATATTTTCTCAAAGTAAACAAATATTGACACGACAGAAAGGGGTGAGAAAAAGAGTCAAACACTGTGAAAGGTGCAAGATTGTTAAGATTTTACTATCTTGCACCTCTCCATGTGTTATACCCAATATTACTATATGCCGATTTCTATGCAGACGACATAATGATTTTGAATACACATTAACTATGTTATAAATAGAAACAATCCTTGGTTTCTGGTAGAAAAAAAAACTTACAAATGAAGACTAAGTATGTCCAGAAGGCATAAATTAATGTCTTTTTCTTTTATTTCATGCAATTAAATGCCACAAGCATATCCTAATTCTACTGGTTTCCTATATACAAATACTTACTTCTGATGATAAGAACAACAGAGATCCTATTTCTACTGGTTTCCTGAAGACAATGTCGTCTACAATTTTTATACGCACCCTTGATTTACTACAAAAATGAAACAATTTACTATAATATTTGAAAGTTTTATGTGTATTAAACGACTACTTCAAACCCACATGAACTCAAATTTACTATAAAGTTGAACAATATGTGAAAAAGATATCTTCAGTTCTTCTGACATTGTAAAAAAGGTTTGACAAGTTCACACACAATAAAAATAAGTTAATTTCTCAAGACCTACCAAATATTGCCAAATTAACAATAATTTTTTTTCCTGGTTGCAAAAAAGAAACTAATAAGTTGAATAATTGATAGTGTAATTATTTGTTATTAAATTGATAGTAATTAATGGACTATTTATATTGCCTTTAATATCATAATATAGAATAACTTTATTTACAAGAGAAAAATATCTGAAAACTTGTTATTTCATACTTGTGGTATTGATCAGATCAATACTTCGGGTAGGCTTGTATATACCAGATCATTTAACAACATCAAAATCAAACAGGGTGTCTATAAAATTGTTTGCCTTCAGCTCTTAGTTTTAAAATGTATCCTTTGTTTACATGGTTTTCTCATGTATATAAAAGCCTAATTTCATTCTTTATCTATATACAAATGAATGTAACATAAGTACTATAACAAACCTATATAATGCTGCATTGATCCAAGCCAATTCAAAAGCTTTCCTCATCAAATACCCACCAAATATTTTATTGTACAAATTCCTTTGCTGAAATAGTAAAAATGTACACTTGTACTAAGATATAGCATGGTGAAGCTGAACTTTATACCAATGATAAAAATTATCTAATCTTCTACTTACGATGCACTGACCTCATTTTAGCATCAGGATATCTAATGTTCCCAGATTCTATGAATTCCAAGTGGATCATTAATAAGATTTATAGATCTTGTTTTACATATGGGCTTCATTTCTAAAATTGTACATCAACTTATTGATCTCTGTGCTTTACTACTTAAAGGATTAGTATGCTTGCCTGGTGTGTGGAGATCAAGGTTCAAGTCAAGGTCAGGTCAAACAAAAAAAGGGTACCTGCTGCTTTACTTTTCAGCATAAATCAAAAAGGAGACAAAAAACTAGCCAGACAAAAATAGTTTCTCTTATGATCAGTGTTCTAGGATTCCCATTTTTTCCCGTTACCTGTGGCAAATGAATTATGGTCAGGGAAAAGTGGATTTCCAAACCTTAGTTGTCCATGGGCAAGTAAATTTCAACGACTGGAATGAAGGGTGCATGTCAAAACTTTCTATTTTCCATAATTGTACAAATGAAGAATCATATTTTTATTTAAAATCATGTTTTGGTAAGGTGATATTATAGTTTAGGGGAAGGGAATATGTGTTGTCAATGTCAGTGAAATGTTTGTTCTGTTCTGTTGTCTTCCTCCAGTAATTGATGGAGCACTTCCACTTGGCATATTTTTTTTCCCTATCTTAACTTACTTTAATCTATTAATTTAATGATAAGAGTAAAAGTTAAATTTATATTGGTTTAAAAAAAGAATATGGTAAAATAAGATTGCACATAATCTAAAGATTGTCAATGTTGTACACCTTTCAACAATGAAAATTTAAAAGGATAAAAATATATAGTGATGCTATCAGGAACCATTCTTTTGTTCCACTTTAGAAAGCTCATTTCCTTGGCCCAAATATGATGATCCAAAAGGATCAACTGTTTTATCATATAACACTGTACAAAGACTACCCAATATTAGCTAAACACAACAGCTTTATTACAGGATCAAATGTCTTTCATCTAAATAACATTAAATCGAGCAACATTATGAATTCATCAGGGAAAGTAAATTTGGTCTGTGGCAAGTGAATTTTTGGTATACACTTTCCTGTGGAAAGTTACTGTTGCAGAAAAATCCTAGAACACTGATGATTGGACACTGCTGTCAACTTCTCAGATGAATAATTATCTTATGATATTACACAAGATTTTATATTCCTTTTTCTAAAGATAACAATAATGATCCTTTTTTTATTGCCCCATTGCAGAATAAGAAATAATTTCATGGCAGTTGTCATTGGTCAACACAAGCAAGGACAAAGTTGAAATTTGTTTGTTTGTGTATAATTGTTAGTCTGTGCTCAAGCATACAACTAAGAAATGTACATGCGCTGAAAGAAGAATCTATCAAACAAACAATTAACCTTTGTAGTTTTATATATTTTGCTTTTCAGTATGCATATTCTGTGAAACATCTACAATAGTCAGTAAAACTATCGGTCAGTGCTGATATTGTTATGTGCTCAATAAAATCTGGTACAATTTTCTATTTTTTCATTGATACTTTTACTTATAAATCATAAGAGAATTTATTTTTTAACAATTTGTGTGAATTTTGTATCACTGGTAACACAGAGAAAATTTCATAAGTAAGTATTATTTGTGTCTTATGCATTTGCATGTTTATTTGCAAATAAAATCTGTTTAAACTATAAAGCAACAAATAACATTAAGCTTATTATTTATGATCAAATACTGTGAAAGTACTTTTAATCGTGGATGCCAATTTTCGTGGTTAGAGTAAACTTCCTGGAATCGTGGATTCTTTATATTCATGGTTTCATAATTGGCACAAAATAAAATATGGTAATTTTGTATTTCGTTGGACTTTATATTTCATGGTTTTAATGAAACATGAAATCCGCAAAAATTGACACTCCATGAACTATAATACTTTGACAGTAATAGACTTGCCAAGACTTGTGTATTATTATTTGATGTTAAATTACTTGATTTGATCAATTGTAAAATCTATATGCATCCTGGTTTGGTAACATGTCAACTACTGACTGTTACCATCATGAGTTTATACTATTAAATTCTATTTAAGCTTCTTGGTCTATTACAAACAGGCATTGATATATGGGTATGATCATGTAAAACTTTACCTCAGGAAAACAAATGGTAAGATTTTTCAGCTTAGTTTCCTCCATCCAAACACTATTCTCTGGCTTAACTCTAACCTTAAAACTACTGGAACTACAATATCAAATCATAAAAATTGTTCATGTATTGAATTAAATATTCTTGTTTAATATACCATAAAACTATAGAATCTAGAAGTAAAACAACTTCTCATGTTTATGCTCCTCATCCTTAAACAAATAAATCAGCTGTAACATTTCATTAAAATCATATATAGATGGTTTGGTAGTTGTATTTCTAAAATCATATAAGGCCACCATTGACTTCAGAAAGTTACAATTTTAATTTGAATAGCGAATGATTTTGCAAATTGTTATATATTTAAACTAATTAAACGTACACAGTTATGCCCCTTATAAATATGAATATTATATACCAAGTATCTGGAGTTTTACATTTATTTGGTTTACACTGAACTTGTTTTGTATGCATGCTACTCTTGACAATCCACAAACCAGTTTTTGATTTTAAAGATTTTGAATTAAAATATTATTCTAACATGACCTCACTCTTTCCCTTTGCTAAAAAAAAACAAGAATTATTTCTTCGTATTATCTTATTAGCACATGCGCCGATGAATGTGACTGACGTTTCCATTGACAGCATAAATTGTGACCCGAATAATGCCAATAGAGGGCGCAGTATTATTCGAGTTATATAAACTGTGTGCGACATTTTCAGCAAGCGTATGTATAAATTACCGTCTTCCAATCAAAGCATACTACCGTATTTGTACTCTTAGACATATCAGAATCAAAATAAATCATGGAAGCCAGAATGTGCTTTGAGTTTTAACATGGATTGGC
>MJUT01052648.1:11779-22768 GCA_002080005.1 Gigantidas platifrons | reverse complement strand
GGCTGTATTTATCTCTATAATATTCAATGCTACAGGTAATATGCCACTAATGGATATAAAGTGTTCAATTTTTCTTCATTCAAAATATGTACACGTGTTCAATGTAATATTTTACATTTGAGCCTTAAAAGTTCTTATTCAAGAGAATTTGTTTTTCATTTCTGTCCAAATGTGCTGTTATGTACCTGTTCTAAATTCATTGTAATTTCCATTGATGTATTGCCAGCCCAGGTACAATTTCCTGTCATTTTAATGTCTTTGAAGGCAGAGATTGGCTGGTCTCCAAGTTCTAAAACAGAAATGAAATATATTGACATTGATTCTTCTCAGCTGGTTCATTTAAAACTATTTATGCAGAATTCTGTTTGCCATATCAGCCAAATATTGTTACTGCAATTAATTGCAGTTATCTCTATATGTTGATGGCAAAATATATACATGAAGATACCATAATAGAGAAATTGTTTCATTTATAGCACTTCATCCAGGGAAACATTAGAATGTAAATAATTAATAAATATATTACCATGGTCTTACGTGCAGGAAGGTTTTTTTAATTGATTGGTGTTTAATGCCAACTTTAGTAGTGTTTCAGCTATACCATAGTGTGAACAAATCAAATAGATTAATTTCCTATAATATAGTAATTATGTACTTTAAAATTCACTGAAACTAAAGTTTACAAAATTGGGACTACAGAATCTAGTACTTTTAGAAACTTATGAGGATTCATTGTTAACTGTGATAATTAATTAACTCATTTATAAAACCTTTAATCAATTTTTTATAATAAAGTAACCTATACTTCTGTTGTCACTTATGTCATCTAATAAATATTACATCATCCAACAGTTTTTACTTGTAGAATATCAAATAAAATGATTGATTGTTTGTTTGCTTGATGGTGTTTAATGCCACTTTCAATAATATTTCAGTTATATCGTGCTGGTCAGTTTTATTGGTGGAGGAAAATGGAGGACCCAGAGAAAACCGCCGACCTGTCGCAAGTCACTGACAAACTTTATCACATAATGTTGTACATCTCGCCCTGATCGAGATTGAACTCGCAACATCAGTGGTGATAGGCACTGATTGCATTGGTAGTTGTAAATCCAACTACCATACGATCTGACATGGCCACAACGACCCTTCAAGTATATGAAGAAAAAGGTCTATGAAGCAAATTTCCTGAAAGAGAATTGATATTTCTCAAAATAAAACACACATTTTTGAAAATACGAGTTTCCTACTCAAACCTGTCACTGATTTTACCAGTGTCTGTGGATGGTCATCAAAAATGATCCTTGTTTATATTTAATACGACTGTCACAGGTTGGCTCTTCATACACTTGAAATCTTGCAACTATAATCTATTTGATGATTTGTTGAAATATGTACATATCCTCTTCATTTTTTCCTCTCAAAAATTATGAAATGAAGGTAAAAAACCAAAGAATATATAATAATTACAAACCTATTCTATCTACTAAAGCTGTTACTATACAGATTGGTGATTTGTTCTCTGTTCCTTGAGTACAGTGTGTGTAAGATATCAGAACTGAAAATAAAATAACATTCTGATTAAATTTTCTTAAGACAATAGAGCATCCATAGATGATCCCTGTAACTTTTAGTTGAATGTCTCAGTGGTATCTATTTAGTAAATCAGAATATCAGTGAGGACGTATTGGATAAAACATGGAATTCATATTTAAGACTATCAATATATCCTCCCTTGGCTGTTAATGAGGAGCTTTACCCATTCTATTATAGATGGCATTAGCATGTTACCTAGTCATGCTTCATCTTTATTTCATCTAGATCAACAAAATGTTTTAAAATTTACTGGTTCCTAACAGTTTTGTGGTACAGTCCTGCATGGAGATCGGGTATCAGTCAATCACAACATCTTAATCATACAAACACTTATTTATTATCAACAAAAAGACTCAGAGATTCAGATTTGTGTGTACACGACCTAAATACAGTGGAACCTGTCTAATCCGACACACTAAGGGACCAGGGAAATGTGTCAGATTGTACAGGATGTCGGAATACTCAAGTTTTATTTATGTTAACACAACTACTTTGGGACCATAAATTTTTGTTGGATGTCACAGGATGTCGGAAAACTCAGGGGTCAGATTGCACAGGTTCTACTGTATAAAAGCAACAAAAATAAATTGTTGATTTAATTTGATTTTTGTAGTTTTAATCAACCATTTGGCACTTGAGGTGTTCTCATTGGCTGACGGCTAGTACTTAAGGAACACACTGAATGGGTAATATGCTCACCATGAGTCCGAAATATATTGGATTTGATTCCAGGTGAGATAAAACAGTAGACTACAAAAACTGGTATTTGCTGCTTCTCAGCTAAGCGTGCAGCATTAAGGAGTAACAGTAAAGACTTACATAATTATAGTATAAATACTCTTACATTTCAAATATCTAAAATAAATCATGAGTAACTGAACAACACAGTAATTCATGAACACGTCATGTTAGCTCCCGAGTGAAATATCATTGTTGTTCCATTAGGTGTGATTTTTTTTTTTTTATAATTTGGAATACAAAGAATATTTATACTGTTTTGGTACACAGATTTATTTTATTTTGCTTGCAGTAATAAGACAATTCCAAGAGGAACTCTTCATTGATGATATTGTTTTATTGTGACAACGTTGGTACTATTAGGCCTTGCAATAAAGGGTTTTATCTAACATTATGTATGTTTTCCCTTGAAATTAACGAAAGTAGCTTGTGTGATACAAGGTGTCTGATACAAGATGTTGTATCACCACGTTGTGGTGATAAAAGAATGGCGCGACGTTGCACGAGACGTTCTCTGCCAAACTCCTTTGTCATGACGTCATATCATTGGAATCCGGCAAAAAACACATCAATCTAGGCAACGTAAAGACATAGTATCAATATTTCCGGCAACTGTAATGTCCACATTTCTTTTTTAAAAGCGTTGACGGATTGTACAGTGACACTGAAAGTGATTGAACAGTAATTCGACATTGGTGAAAGAACGGCAACAAATAACGTGATGTCATTCACAAAATGTAGTTTTCCTGCGAGTATTGTAAAAAAAAGGTTGTAAATATTAATTCGACCCTTGTTATTTGTTTAAAATTTGTTTTAATTGAAATGTTAGATAAACTTATTACATAAATAGTGTGTTGGTACAAGATTATGTATCAGGTCTTGCCTGTTGCGTGAACTAACCGCATCACAACTCGTCGCTATTGCGACTCGTAGTGATACTGGTTCACACAACAGGCTCGACCTGATACATAGTCTTGTACCAGCACACTATATATGTAATGAGTATGTATCAGGTACCTTCACCCGTCTAAAACTGACTTTGGTACCTCCTAATTTTAAAGAGTGTTGTATATGATATTCATGAAAATTGTTAAAATTTAAATAAAATACTGCCTGTAAATAGTGAAGTACTGATAGACTTGAAAAATATTGAAAACCTTGTACTATGACGTCACCCAGTGAAATAAACATAATTTTTGATGAAATACTGGTTTTCTTTCACTTAGAAATCTCAGTACTCCACTGATATCTAAGTAATAATTGTAATACAAATACCAGTTCTTGGTTTGAAAAGCTGGGATCAAAAATCACCTCCAAATGTATCTAAATCTTCCATTATTCTTCCGAATCTGATCCCGCCATAAAAATTGATATATTTTTCTCTGAGAATCTCATCAGCACCGATGGGAATAATTGCTTCATTATAACTGTCTGACATTGTTCTGATAGGTAAATCTGCTTGGTTAGTAATAATATCTGTCTCTGCCCCAGCATACTGGACATCTGGTCTTAAAATAGAAAATGGTCATCATACATATCATTAGTATAAAAAATTCACATCAAAATAAGAAAAGATGGAAACTAGGGAAAAATTTGATTTGAACAGTCAAAATGCATTGACTACAAATTTTTGTGATATATAAGTCACTGGATGCATAAATTCAAAATGATTCTATGTAGTCAAGCAGAAGGCACTAGTCAAGTACTGTCGTACAAGTAACACAGACTAAGAAGAGGACATCCTTACAATTTTATTTGGAATGGTTTTTAATGTTATTTATTTCACTTACCGTATATTTTTTCTGAGTTAATTTGACTTATGTTCTCATTTCTATCTCATTCTAAGCCTTATACAAATAAATTTTATATTCAGAGAGATAAGATATGTATATTTTATATCTGAAATATGAGGTTTTGTCGAAAAAATAGTTTACTAGTATTTGATCTATTGATATAAATGCAATGGCCAACATCTTATGGTAGTTGGATTAACCAATCAGTGCTTTTTTCAAGATGGCTGCCGAACTGTTAACAGCTTAAAAATCAGCTCCCAGTTTTTGCAGATTTTCTTAGGTTTAAATGAAGTGCCATGCTCAAAAATGATACAACAAGATGGATTATAATACATGGATCAGGATGATATACTTTATGGTGGAAAAAATACAAATTGTGAAGAGATTTTGAACTTTGAAAGTTTTTAAGTGAATTTCTAGAGAGAAAATTATTGATTTTCTATTCACTGTAAATATTGTAAAATCAACCAGTTGTAAATCTACAAACAAGGATAAACCAAAACATGTGAATACAGTTCAGACACTAGTTTCAGCAAAAGTGGACAAGGAAAAAGACAAAGATAAGCCCAAGGCATCAAAAACAGCTAAACGAACTCATTCAGATGTGTCCAATGATTCAAATAACAGTATGGATTTATCTAATCTTATGAACTTTCAAAAGGACATTGATGAAATAAAAACCAGTCTTGAAGGTGTTACCAGGAAAAAAGATCTTGATGAGGCAACAAAAGACCTAATCAGAACCAGTGATCTGGAACATCTTATCTCTACAATTGTCCATAATCTATTAGAAGAATTTAAAAAATCAGTGAACAAGAAGATTGAAGAAAAAGTTAATATTGTCAAAAATGAGATGCAAGAGAAAATAGATGCCATGTCTATCGAAAATGAAGATTTAAAAAGAAAACTGGAAAAAGTCGAGACAACAACATCAACAATCAGGAAAGACTTGAACTATACTTGTTGGCTAGCAAAACAATCAGTAATGAGTGCAAATTATAACGAACAATTTTCTAGGAAACACAATGTTAAAGTTTTCAACTTCCCAAAAAAGCAAAATGAAAACCTTAGAACAGAATTTATTAGCAAAGTGAACATGGATCTAAATGTAAAACTAGAAGAAAGAGATGTTGTGGCTATTCACCACCTACCATCAACAAAACCTGGACCACAGCCAGTGATAGTAAGACTTTTCAACAGTGATGTGAAAAGAAATGTTATGAAAGTAAAAAAGAATTTAAAGGATGGTGTTAGATTTGTTGATGATGTCACAAAAAGAAACTTAGAATTAATGTCAAATCTAAGAAATTCATATGACTTTGAATCTGTTTGGTATTTCAACTGTGGAATTTATGGAAGGACTGCAGAGGGACTACAATTAAAATTTGGATTGTATGACGATATAGGTGTACGGTTAAAAAAGGGAAAATAAACAAGTGGTGAACTTTGATCTCACAGACAGTTTTGAGATAAGCTTTGTTTATTTCATATAGTAATTATTTATACCCATTTTTGTTTATACATGTACCTATAAATTATTAATTCGATAATCTTTGTCTTTCTTAAGTATTTATGTCACATTTCTAGTCCAATTTACATGGAAAGGGAGACAACTCTAAAAGTTAATAAACTATCAAGATATCTAGAATAATTTTGTTAAACAATGTGAAAAATTAAAAAAAAAACATTTTACTTGATTATTACGATAAATTCTTATCAATATTAATATATAAGAAGAAAACAAATGTTAGACAATTTTGATCTAAAACTCTTTAATTTCTGCAAAACTGGTATACAGAGCTTGAGATGAATAACGTATACAGCTTTGGTCATTTTACTGACCAAATATTTTGTTTTTATATTTTCTTTGTTCTATCTTTATTTCTTTATCTACTCATTTGCTATGTCATTGACAACAATATTTTCAGTACCCTACTGTGTTGTGATTTTATTTTGTTTTATGTTACATATTCATACATGACTTACTTGGTGTTATTAAGTTTGTATTATGCACTGTTCATCATATTCATGTCTGTTACCTTGTATAACTTATTATGTGTGCCTTAAAAATTATGTCAGTTAACTGTCAAGGGCTAAGAGATTTGTCAAAAAGGAAGGATGTTTTCAATATGCTCAGGTCAAAAAAATATAATATCTACTGTTTACAGGATACTCATTTTACAAATGAAATTGAAACTTCAATACGGTCAATGTGGGGATTTGAATGTTTTTTTTTCATCATTTAGTTCGAATTCAAGAGGTGTTGCCATTTTGTTCAATAATAATTTTGAGTTTAAAGTACTGAAGGAAAAGAAAGATATAAATGGAAATTATTTAATTTTAGATGTTATTGTAGAAAAAGTCAGATTTACACTAGTATCTTTGTATGGACCTAACACAGATAGTCCTAGATTTTTTGAACAAGTTATGGCATTGATTGATGATTTTGAAAACCAAAATTATATACTCTGTGGGGATTTCAACCTTGTTATTGACCCGTATCTAGACTATCGAAAATACCTACATGTAAATAATCCAAATCCAAGAGATGTTGTTTTAGAACAAATAATGGAAAGATCTTTAATTGATCCCTTTAGGGAACTTTACCCAGATCTACAAAGATACACGTGGCATAAAAAAAAAATCCTTTTAAAATGGCTAGATTAGACTTTTTTCTTATAACAGAAAATATATTAAGCAATTTGAAAAACTGCAAGGTTGAACCTAGCTATCATTCCATGATAATCTTAGAATTAGAATTTAATCCATTTATTAGGGGAAAAGGTTTGTGGAAGTTTAACAACTCTTTGCTATAAGACATAGATTATATCAATATGGTAAAAGAAAAAATTTTAGATGTAAAAAAACAATACTCAGCTCTTGTTTATAATTTTGATGAAATAGATAATGTTAGCAATGAAGATATTCATTTTACTATCAATAGTCAACTATTACTTGAAACTTTGTTAATGGAGATTCGCGGAAAGACAATTTCATATTCTAGTTACAAGAAAAGAGAAAATGAAAAACAAGAAAAAAAAATTAAGAAATGAAATAGCTCAAATAGAAGTTGATATAAATGAAAATCAAATATCAGAGTTAGAAAATAAAAAACAGGAACTCGAAAACTATCGTAAAAACAAACTAAAAGGTAAAATGGTTAGATCCCGAGCAAAGTGGATAGACGAAGGAGAAAAACCAAACAATTATTTCTGTGGCTTAGAATCCAAAAATTTTACAAGTAAGATAATACCTAAAGTTGAAAAGGAAGATGGGACCATTATCAATAATCAGTTTGAAATTTTAAAAGAAGTTAAATCTTTTTATGAGAAATTATACAACAAGAGTACCTCTGATATTGGAGAAATAACAGTTAAAAAAATAGGTGAGGATCTAAAAAATATCGATCATACAAAATTAACACAAGAAGAACAGGATAATTTAGAAGGTAAAATTACAATTAAAGAAGCTGGTGAGACACTTAAGAATATGAAAAATGACAAAACTCCTGGTTCTGATGGTTATTCAGCTGAATTTTTTTAATTCTTCTGGAAAGACTTACAAGTTTTTATTGTAAATTCATTAAATTATGGATATGATATTGAGAAACTATCTGTCACCCAAAAACTAGGTATAATAACTTTCTTCCTAAAGGTAATAAACCTCGTCATCTATTAAAGAATTGGAGACCAATATCTCTTCTAAATACTGTTTATAAAATAGCATCAGGTGTTATTGCTAATAGATTCAAAACTGTTTTAGACAAATTGATTGACTTTGACCAAACAGGTTTTATTAGTGGGAGATATATTGGGGAAAACATAAGATTGATTTATGATATATTACAGTACACTGAAGAAAATGAAATCCCAGGACTTCTATTTTTAATAGATTTTGAAAAAGCCTTTGACTCTGTATCATGGGAATTTTTATATAGTGTATTGAAGTTTTTTAATTTCGGTCAATCTATAATTCATTGGGTAAAAGTGTTTTACAATAATATTAAATCTGCGATAATTCAGGATGGTAATCTGTCAAATTTTTTCACAATACAACGCGGATGTCGACAAGGCGATCCGCTCTCACCGTATATTTTCATTTTGTGTGCTGAAATTCTAGCAATTAAGATCAGAGGGAACAAGAATATATCAGGTATAAAAGTATCTGAAACCGAGCACAAACTATCACAATTTGCAGATGACACCTCCTTGATTCTAGATGGAAAAGAAAAATCTCTAAGTGAACCCCTTGCAGAATTAGACTGGTTTGCCAAAATATCTGGGTTAAACATTCATTTTTCAAAAACTCAAGTTATATGGTTTGGCAGTAAAAAATATAGTGAAGAAGTATTGTGTTCTGGCAAAAACCTTACCTGGGGAATGACTTCATTCAAATTACTAGGTGTCAACTTTGATATAGACTTAGCCAAACTTGAAAAAATAAACTTTGAAGAAAATTTTTTACAAATGAAACAATTGATAAAACAGTGGTCACGACGAAATCTTACAGTCATAGGGAGAATAACAGTAGTAAAGACTCTTATTCTGCCACTTTTTAACCATCTTTTTCTCTCTTTACCAAACCCAAGTCATGAAATTGTTAACAAAATATACATGCTTTTATTCTTAGTCTAAAATCAACTTGGATTCGTAGACTTTTTCAAAAGGATAACAAGTGGCAAAATATTTTCATGTCATTTATTGATACCGATAAGTTCTATAATTGTGGATCAGACTATATACGAAAAATACAGTCAAATCTCAAAAATACTTTTTGGAAAGATGTTTTGTTATCATGGAAAAAGGTAATAGAAAAGGAACGAAATTTTAATTGGCATTTTTTCCTTGCTAGCCCAATCTGGTTTAATAATAAGATAATGATTAACAATAAATCTATATTCTATNAGGAATGGTTTGAAAAAGGTGTACGATCTATTAATGACTTAATAAATGAAGATGGAACATACCTAACTTTAGATCAGTTTCAAGAAAAATACAAAATAGTAGTTAATTTTTTGAAATATAATAGTTTAATATCTGCCATAAGACAGGCCAAAAGGTCATTTAATACAGGAGAGAGCAGACTCGTATGTCCTTTTATTCCTTCAATTGTTCAACAACTGTTTAGACATAAAAAAGGTTCAAAAGATATGTATGATATAATCAATAAATGTACAACTACACTGACTGGGCAAAAAAAATGGTGTGAAATTTTAGATCAACCAGATTTAGACTGGAAAAAAGTATATAATCTTCCATTTAAAGTTACTAAGAACACAAAATTACAATGGTTACAATATAGAATCAATCACCATATCTTAGTTACAAACCATTTCCTGTCAAAAGTAAAAATAATTGACAATCCTGACTGTACTTTTTGTCACACCGAATCAGAAATTGTCCAACATCTTATGTGGAACTGTAATTTTGTAAAGACTTTAATAGAAGATGTCAATAGATGGTTTCTTTTTCATAATATTAATATAGCTTTTAACAAAACAACTTTCATCTTTGGAGAAACTTCAAGAGTGTGTAAAGGAGATCCACATAATATTATTTATCTTTGTATTAAACAATACATCTATAATACAAGATGTTTTAAAAAATCTTTGTCTTTCCAAGCATTACAAGAAAAATTGAAAGATATGTATAATATAGAAAAAATGCTAGCCGTTAGAAACAAATGTCTTGCCCAATTTATTCAAACATGGAATATGTATAAAGGCGTACTATATTGATCTTTTTTGCATTATGTTTACTCTATTACATTTGAATAAAACATGAATCGGACAGTCTATCATATCATATTGAAGAAAAAAAACCAACTCACTAATATTAACACCAAAATCACAACTGAAAATTTAGTTTCCCCACTTTCTCCTTATTAATTCTTACACATCTCCTCTTTCCTCTCTTTCATTCTCTTAGAAATAATTCAACAATATACAATATGAATTTATATGATACTTTTGTAAATATAATTTTTTTGAGGATCAATATTGTGTTATGTATATATTTATGTAGTATTATATATTTCTAGTAATTCAACCTTTATATGATGTATTTTGTTGGAATTTGAAAAAAAAAAACCCAAAAAAAAACCAATCAGTGCTTATCACAACTAAAGTTGCAAATTAAATTCCTTCCTGTGGCGAAGGGAACTTGATAAACATTTATATGAAAAAGTTTGTCAGCGATTTGTGGCAGGTAAGTGTTGACCTCTGTTTCGTCCATCCAGATAAAAGTTTGTCAGTGACTTGTGGCAGGTAAGTGTTGACTTCTGTTTCGTCCATCCAGATAAAAGTTTGTCAGTGACTTGTGGCAGGTAAGTGTTGACTTCTGTTTTGTCCATCCAGATTAAAGGAGACTACTGTACTATAATTACATAATATCTATCAAAGTGCTGAAAGCACTGATGGAAGTTGTTGCTTTCTGTGTTTTTTTTTATTGCATGTAGCAATATTTCATTTGTTTTACAATAACTGTTAAAGGGGCATTATCTGCCAAATCGTAAATTTTTGTTACTCATAAAAATTATCAGATATGATTGATGCTTTAATAAAACATGTTTCTGTAACATATAAATGTTATGAAATGTACGCTTATCGGGGAAATAATGTCCAACTGGTCGTGTTTTGAGATCGATCAAGAAATGGACACCATCTTATTAATTATCGACATTGTTTACGGAGTTTGTCGAATCGTCATTAAATCAGTACAACAATGCACTTATTTCTTGTGAATCTGCTTTTAGTCTGTGTTAATTACAAACAAAGAACCATGCAAGTTGGCAGTTAATAAGCGATAAAATACAAATTATTTGTTTTTACCTGTCACTAGTAAGGTCAATTGCATACGGAAAA
>MJUT01052643.1:52323-66138 GCA_002080005.1 Gigantidas platifrons | reverse complement strand
CCATTCTTTGAACAATATCGAAATATCTATATACCAAAGTATTACTACAGTAGGCCAAATGTTTTGAAATATAAATTACTGTTCTCTTCCAAAAAGAAATCAGAATTGATCAAACTAAGCAAATTCATTAATCACATAAATAAAACTGTATGTACTCCAACTTAACCTACTGAATTGTTCATCTCTGTACGATTTTTCATTACTTACTTACTTAGTATAACATGTTATTGTATATTGTATATATTGTACATATGTATTTCCCTATACCTTGTCAAATTATGATGGTTTATTGAGAATAAAAGATATATCTTGTGCTTATTCAAACTTTCCAAAATTCTTTTGGGTTACTTGATTACCATTGTTGCAATTCTTTTGACCATTGAGTACTGAAATCTCTACTGTTCTTATCAATAACATTTTTTATAAATCTTTTCGTTATGTAAAAAATTTGTACGATTCTGGATCGTACTATCACATTTATATTTTCTTTTAGCGCTATGATAATTAAGGTGGTACCCAACACCTGACCCAAAATTTTCCTGTCGTTTAATTTTTTTGATTTGTTTGTGTGTGAAACATTATGATATTACCTAACAAATATTAAAAAATCAAAAGATTTTAACCAAGGGATTCTACACACTTCCATTTTAAACTCCCCCCCTTTAAATCGAAGGTATAGCGATAGATGACAATAATGCTAGTTAATGCTTGATTTTCCTTTTTTGGGAGGTAAAAGAAATAATTTACTAAATAGCTAAGTTTATTTTGAAAGTGTGATACCAGTTCCAGCTAATTAACACGAAAATTATGGATATTTTTTTTAATTAGCAAATTTTTTAGATGAAAAATATAATATTTTACCAAGAAATGCCGTAAAATACAACGGCAAATTTTTTTTTTTTTGAAGTAGTCATAATTATAGAAAAAACGTGTCGTTTAATTTTTCTAAAAAAACTCATACAATATAAAGAACAATTCTAGGTAACACTGTTTAAATTTCAGAATTTTTCAACCAACCGAAACAGAGAACCAGCGAACTTTTTCACCCCTCCCCCTTTTTACAAAAAGCACAATTGAATGCATTTTGCTGGATAACTCTATCTTTATCTCCTTATTGTGACTATCTTATATGAATATTAACTGATTCCATTATCAGGGGCGGATCCAGGATTTGAAGTTAGGGGGAGCACTTAAAATAATCGCGCCGAGCGGAGCGAGACGCGAAATTTTTTTGGGTATTTCGTGTGAAAAATCACGATTTTACGCAAAAAAATCATATTATTTCCAATTTTTTTTGGGGGGGCTCGGGGGCGCCCCGCCCCTGGATCTACCCCTGATTATATTACATTTAATTTAATAGTTTCCATACTTACATGTGTCATACTGTCCAATTTAGGAAAAGCAGGGCAGTCATTTAGGTCAAGAAATGCTCCCCCCTCCTCCAGAAAAAACAATCCTAAAAACCTTTTTTTTTTAAGAAAACAATGATATAAAAAAATTGTGTCGTTCATTTCCTTCTAAAATCCTTATGTAATTTGAAGACCAATATTAGGTAACACTTTCTAAGTTTCAGAATTTTTCAACCGACCAAAAGGACAACCGACATACTTTGTCATCCCCACTATTTTCCAAAAAAAAAAAACAACAACATCATTTTAAGTCCATATGAGTGCATTATAGCTGAATAACTATCTTTATCTCCTAATAATGTGATCATCTTATATGAATAGTAACTTATTTCATTATATTACATTTAATGAGTGAAGTTGAAAGTAATAATAGAATGTCCTGGAATAACAAGTGACTACCACGGTACCAAAGTAATCTCCCTTTGATTCTTAAAAATACGTTGAACAGATTTTCATTGTATTTTTCTGGGAGCTCATCTGATTATTTTTGTCCTTTCTTCCTACATACATGTTTGTGTTTAATTAAACAAAGGCTATAACTACCACAGTACCATAGAACTCTTGATTAAACTACATATGTTAGTGTAAAATGCCCCTCCCTTTTTGGAACCTTAGTTGACAGAGTATTTGGGGTAAAATGTAGACACTGAGATTATTATATTTTTGTATAAAAAAATCTGCGAAAAAAATCTAAATTGTATTGTAGTTGATCACCTTTTTCTACCTCTCACCAACTGTATTGGATAAATGTAATGACAAGTTACACCGGCAGCAGTACATCTCCCTTGTCATTACATCTACAATGTAGCATCTAATGTTCCACAACGCGTCTACCGCGTTCCATCCATTCCTGACATGCATATCATTTTCGTCTATTGTTATTTCTGAACCAATATCAAGCAGATTATGTGTACATGGTTCTGCTTAGAGGTTGTGGTCATGTAATTTTGGGTCTAGAAAAAAATGTTTTCCGTTCACTATTTAATTTTTTGAAAAATGAAGATCGTTGGTTTTTTGTCTTGTTTGCCATAAAGTAACCACGGCGACACCTATCTCTACCCATCGTTATAATTTTTTTATACTAGATATTATCAGTAAATTTCAATACTATTTATTAGAGACACTATAAATGTAAAACAATCATTAGGTCCCATCAGCACAGCGTCCGTTTTGTAAACATTGTACATCTGTGTCAGCTAAACGCTTGCATATTGAAGCGAACTTTTAAAACACTCCACTGATCCCGGTACGTTAGAATAGAGTTACCTCCCTGTAGTGTTAGGTACCACCTTAAGTCTCCCAAACAACGTTGGGAGACTTATTGTTTTTGCTCCGTTTCTTCTTCTTCTTATTATTATTATTATTCTCCTCCTTTCTTTTTCTTTCTTTCTTTAGCACATGAACTTGTCCACGGCAGATCTGAGGAACTACTGGATAGAATTTCATGAAACTGGGTGGAGTTATAGATATATGTATCTAGTTGGTCCTAGAGTTTTCAACTTTGTGGTAAAGGAGGTCAAAGTCATATTTTGAGGGGTTCAAAGGGGGTGGGGGTTACTATAGAATCCTATGGGAAAGTTGAAATTTCGTACATTAATGTTGATAACTTCTAAATGGATAATGATAGAGACATAAAATTTGACATAGTGATAGGTCACCATTAGAGGAGCAATTCTGCGTTTCCAAATTTTCAAGATGTCTGCCATTTTCAAAATGGTTGCCAAAACACGGCATAAAAAATGGGCGGTAAAAATTCAACATTGTTCGATATTATACAAATTTGATATGTGGGTAGATAATAATGTCCCGAATTGATTCCCGACATTGAAAAATGTCTACCGTTCGCCATTTTCAAAATGGCCGCCACAATACCGCATAAATTCAACATTGTCCGATTTCAACGACATTTCATATGTGGGTAGATTATGATGTCCCGAATTTATTCTCGACATTGAACAATTTCTAGCGGTCTCCATTTTCAAAATGGCCGCCACAATACCGCATAAATTCAACATTGTCCGATATCATCAAAATTTTATATGTGGGTAAATAACGATGTCCCGAATTGATTCCCGACATTGAAAAATTTCTACCGGTCGCCATTTTCAAAATGTCCACCACAATACCGCAAAAATTCAACATTGTCAGATTTCAACGAAATTTCATATGTAGAAAGATTATGATGTCCCGAATTGATTCCTGACATCGAAAAATTTCTACCGGTCGCCATTTTCAAAATGGCCGCCACAATACCGGAAAATTCAACATTGTTCGATTTCAACGAAATTTCATATGTAGGTAGTATAGATTATGATGTCCGGAATTGATTCCCGACATAGCAAAATTTCTACCGGTCTCCATTTTCAAAATGGCCGCAACAATACCGCAAAAAATCAAGCTCAGAATTTGTCACAATGCAAAGTGTTCATTTAAGCCTGTTGTCAGTGGCCGGTTTGGGAGACTTCATAATCGTTAGATTATAATGCATCATCTCTACATTCTAAATCAAACCATGGCTTATTGTTTCTTTTAGTCCCACTTGCAATACCTCCGTTTACATTATAGACTCCTAAACTTTTTTGCCCTGAGTCTGTAAGTATATCACATATATCAGTTAAAAAAGATTCAATAACAATTTGATTAACATTATCTATACAAACAAGATGAATAAGTCTTTCTAACAGGAGTATCTTGTCATTGTCAATATTATTAACAAATTCAACCGTTTTTCCGGGATCCCATTTTTTTTATTTCATATACTATATTTGCAGGGGGTTTCTGCTTCTTTAGTTGTTCAATAGTATCGATGCCGTTGGAAACTGTTACACCTATTGGCCTATGTACATCTGAGAACAACTTACTTTGTTCATGAATCTCAAAATCACTAAAATATTTCAGAAGGTCAGGACTACTGATACTATTAGTTACACAGTGTACAATTGTCTTAATACGGAAAAATATCGGGTCAATAAAATTCGTAAATATGAATTTTATTGACCTGATATTTTCCGTATTAGGACAATTGTACACTGTGTAACGAATTTATCCTGATTTTGCAACCAAACCTCATAGCTAATGTTTTCCATATTAGGACAATGAATTTATCATGATTTTGAATCCATACAACCATGTATCTCATCTTTCAGTTTTCCATGGGATATGGAATTTGTCATGGTTTTGTCTCCATATTTCACTTCCGACTCCATTTTTTTCATATTATGACAATAAATTTAACTTGCTTTTGTATCCATATCATCAAATTTAATATTAAGTCAACGGTGTAAGGGAGATAATTCGAATTGACTTAATAAAATGTTGCATTGAAATTTATTAGGACAATATCAACCAATCATATTGCGAGATTTAACCTAAAATGAGGATAAAATAATCTACAACGCTCGATTCTCTCGGCATGTGAACCCCCCAACAATTTTTATCATTTCCCATCCTCCCATTCATATTAAATAAATTGCGCCCTTTACAAACATTTTATAACAGATTACCGTATCTGTTCTTTGACTTGTCTTGACTCATTCGCTTTATTGGCAATGATAATGAGTTTAAAACATCAGTATAATTATTAACAAAATTAGAAATATCATTATGTTCTTCTTCATCTATTATGATAAAGGTGTGAAACCACCAATTAATTTCTTTAAGGTTTTCTACTAAATTTGTGTTTTTTCGAGCCTACCTGGCCATTTTATCTTAAGTTTAACCTTTCCAAGACCATATATTTTCTGAAACGTTCTGTCAAAATATCAGGGCATGTTTAAAGTCTTGCAGTGAAATACCATGCTACGGAAAACACCTTATCTAAAAATTAGCTCGGTTATCCCCAAGAAATTCAGTATTTATAGGTCATGCATCAAATCCTCCACAGAGGTATTAAAATACAATTGAGTCCATCAAATTTGGGCTCAAAATAATCCCTATATATTTACCTTCAATTATCAATTGTAATTAGTCCATTCCATTTAGTAGTTTTCACAATACATTTGTACTACAAACTGAAAGGAACTTTTTTCTTGAAAAGGGACTACTTTCCTATATGTTCTAAGCTCTGATTGGTGAATTAGTGGTTTGACACCTAAAATCGTCATCCGAACTTGTTCTGGTATTAAAATCGCCTAGTAGGCAGACGTATTTTGTTGTGCTCGACAAATTTAAGTATGCTCGTTCTAGCTCACTGAATGCCTCGTCTGAAGAATACTTAGTGTATTCCGGTGGGATATAAATAGCTCCGAATAATTCGGACGCATCCGATTGAGGAGTTTCCCCTGACATTTAAACCACAAAACATATCTACTATCAGTAGCAATAGTATGAATCATCCCCTTTAAACTTTCCCTGTAACCGACCACTATTCCTCCCTATCGTCTATTAGAAAACATTTTCCGATTTTTCATATTAAAAATGAACCCTGGAAAATCAATTACGTCAATATTCATATTCGTGGTTGAGAAGAAAGATGTTGCATAGCGTTCTGCAATTCCTCCCCAATTTTACGCTTTTAACACCATATTTTGGTTTTAACAATGAAAAAAAGGAACCCCCCCCCCTTTTTGTCCATTATAGACTTTGAAAATTCCCTTAAAACACGCAGAATTTGTCCATTAATATACTTTGTGATGTTTATATCTACTAGTAAATAAAAATAATTATAAGCTGTTTTATTTTGATTTTGAGTACTTTTTAAAATTGAAGGAAACTAGTCTTTTTTCTATAATTTTCATGGGGTAGCGGTGCATTATTGTCAATTTAATCGGAGTTGAGGTCAGTGAAGCACTTCAACCTTAAAGTTTTTAGAAGGCTAATACTCGCAGATTTATCAGGACACCATATATATATCTAGTGATTGACGAAAACCAAAATTCTTTAAAAATTTGACAATGGGGATACAAAACCGCCTAAAAATGTAAGTACAAATGGGGATATTGACGCTTAACATTTTCTTTAAATGAATAAAGTGATATGGAGGATGCACAGGGGAGGCGGGAGCGGGGTAGGTTTGGGTTCCAGCCTACGTACTATTTGTCCTTTTTCTTTTGTCCATTGCATTGTCTGTTCTTCTTTGACTTATGGCTTCTGATTAACCCTTTGATATCTTCAAACTATTCTTCAAATGTTCTCAAATTCCAATTACAATTTCGAAATAAGCGTTCCAGTTATTGATAGTGAAATAGTTAGGAGACACAACATATGCCTACATTACAGGGCGCCCAATACAAAATATACACTCCGACAAAAGTTAAGCACCACCCTATATTTTTATCGATATATTTTTTTTTACATCAATACTGTTAAAACAATGAAATAGATATCACAAATTTTCTTACACTTCTTAAAAGACTACACCAAGGGCTCTAAAATTATCAATCTACCAAGTATTTATCACCCTGAAAGACGTGACTATGACGTGGCAAAAATGGGGTTCAAAACAGGCGCTGGAAAAACGTAAAACCAGTTGATGGAAGTTTTTAGCATTGCATTAAAATGCAGAGTCTTCAGATTTTAAGAATTTGTAATTGCATCTATTGTGCGTATAAAAATCAATAACGAGTATATCCACCGCGTTTATTGTGAAGTTCTGTAACATGCCTCGTCATGCTTCGCACAAGACGCCTAAACCGTTCTCGGGGGGAACTGTTGCCACTCATGTAAGATAGCAGTTCTTAATTCGTCAATATTTTGACATTTTGGATTGTGTTGGTTAATTTTTCGGCCAATAAAGTCCCATACATGCTCTATAGGGTTCATGTCTGGCGACATCGCAGGCCATGCAATTGTCTGAACAGCATCTTGCTGTAAAAAATGTTGTGCAATTCGGGCTCTATGTGGCCTAGAGTTGTCGTCCATGAACATTGGCCTGTCAGCCAACGCATGATTGTCGAAATGGGGGAATACGCGTGGAGCGAGCACATTGTCACGGTATTTTTGGCCTGCGAGATTACCATCAAGAACGTACAAGTCCAACTTACAGTCAAGGGAAAACAACCCCAGACAGTTACACCCCCACCCCCAAAAGTAGTTGTACCCAAAATGTGGTTGTCCTGAAATGAAGTGTTTCGTTGGCGCCAAACCCTTGCACGACCGTCGGTAGGGCGTAGCAAAAAACGACTTTCATCAGACCAGTGGGCCCGTCTCCATGTACGAATAGTCCACCCCAAATGATTATGTGACCAGTCAAATCGAGCATGGCGATGACGTAATGTCAACTGTGGACGTGTTATGGGTCGTCGCGCTCGCATTCCCTGATGGTGGAGGCGTGTACTAATGTGGCCTCCAAACGCTAAATTACCACGAAGTGCACCAGCTGTACTGAACGGCCGTTGCCGCGCCCGTCTGGATATGAGCCGGTCCTTTCTCGGCGTCGTTCTGCGAAGTCTACCTGCACGTGGTCGGTCAGTAACATTCCCCGTTTGACGAAAACGCTACATCAGTCGTACAATGATGGAATGGTTAACCCTGAAGTGGTCTGCCACCCTTCTATGGCTAAGACCACCGTTATGCATGGCAACAGCTTGCCACCTTTCTAGTATGGCTAATTTTCGCTGCACCATACAAAACCAATAGAAAATGAGACTTAAACCTCTACACAAAAAAATCAGCTTTCGTTCGCAAACACAAATGTTGAAAAGTACACGTGGCACTTTACACACCCTGTCATATACACATAAATGAAAATCGATCAATAACCTGTTTCACAGGTAAGTAAATAGGTGTGTACAGGTAACGAAAACAGCAAACCGATTTGAAATAAGTTCATTATTAGAAAAAATATTATTGAAACAAGTCAGGTGGTGCTTAACTTTGGTCGGACTGTATATATATTACTTGCTTATTTTATTTATTAATACGTTCCAAATTATATGTATCTACACAGTGCCGGATTTATCTATAGGCTCGATAGGCTGAAGCCTAGGGCCTCAGGATTTATCTATAGGCTCGATAGGCTGAAGCCTAGGGCCTCAGGATTTATCTATAGGCTCGATAGGCTGAAGCCTAGGGCCTCAGGATTTAGGGGGTCTTTGCTCAAGGTGTTTAATATTTTAACACTGTTGTTGAACTTTCACACTTATGCCGTCATAACGTACTGTACTTTCTAAACAACCAATCAGTAATTTTCCTTACACATTTGCACTCAATTTCAGAATATGGTTGGCATTTTAAAAACCCCTCATCAACTTTGCCATTTTTGAAATTGATTAAACACACTTCCATCTTCCTCCAGTCGTGAAGGTGGGGAATTAGGAGGGGCCTCACAAGTGGAATAGCCAAGGGCCTCCCTTTATCTGAATCCGGCACTGTATCTCCAGTTGTGTTTTCCGTATGTTTTTATTAATTTTAAGTATTGATAAAGTTTTATAATTTTTAAAGTAAATAATTGTTCCACATTGTTGTTGCTGATTGTCGTAGACACCTTGTAAATTTAATATGTACTACAACAATATAATTACACTGCACACGTAAAGTGTTTTACAACATCATAGGCAAACTGTACACCTTAAAGTGTTTAGGTATATCATAGCCAAACTGTACATGTAAAGTGTTTTAGAACAACATAGACAAACTGTACACCTTAAAGTGTCTAGGAACATCATAGCCAAACTGTACACGTAACGTGTTTTAGAACATCATCAAATAAAATTCCCACAAAAACATTTTTGTGTTTTCGACTGATTCCTCAAAACCACATCGGTCAAGAATATGTCCTTAATTATTGAATGCATCCCAACTTTTTTCAGGAATTTTACAAACTGCTAAATCGTCGAAATAATTGAGAATGTCTATACCTATATCTTTACATATGTATGCAATAGCAGATGTTGTTCGCATACACATGTAGTCGGCAGATCTCAACCCCATGGTTAAGACTCTATCGAAGTAAACGTGGGTCACCTCTCCACTTGTAACTTAAGAGATGGATGCCACCAGGGTCCACAACTAGTTGTCTGTAAGCACGCTTTAGATCCCTTTTAAAAAGCATTACCTTTTAATTTAATCAAATCATCAACTTTTGGATAAGAAACTGAAATTGTTTTCCTTAAATATTCATCCTTCAAAATTGACAGATCCCCTTAAGGAAAACTTAAATCAACTATAACTCGACGCTCACTGGAATCTTTTTTGGGTACTGAATTTAAAGGAGATTGGCAATTGGATTATTAAAAGGATTGTCTTTAAAAGGTTCAACAACAGCTTGATATGAAGCTTCTTTTATTAAATATTTAGTAATTTGTTCTGGAAAATCTGTGGCTCTCGTATGATTTCTACAAGAACTAGATCTAAACGAACTTCCATTATGTCCCACCGTCAATCCATACTCATGGTAGTCACTGTAATTCAAGAGTTTTTGTTTGATATATGATATATTTAGTTTTGAAAACACATGATTCCTGCAATCTTGAAAATTATATAAACCAGATGCTCTAATTTTATTATGTAATTCAATATAATTAATAAAATTGTCTTTACTTAATGAAAAATCTGAACAAAATTTACATTTAATGGAGCGCTTTGTTTTCCATAAAACTTTTTCCAAATTGTCGACTTTAAAAACTTGCTGGAGTCATTCATTACAGTGAGGACACGCAGATGAACACTCTGGGTGTTGACTTTTGATTTTATCCATCCTGTAACAAGTGGCACACAAATGATTAACTTCACGCTCAACACCCCTTATAACAGTTTTATGCGGGAAAGCTTTGGCGCATTTGTTTTTTTGAAACGATGCACAATACCATGCGATTGTTGTTTTGGAATCTTGTTTAAAACTAAAACTTGTCTTTTTGCTGTAGCCCTGCTTAACATATTTGGATAATAATGGTACTTCCTAAGCACCTGGATTATCTTTCCAAGTTTTAACGCCCGTCTAAATCTGTCTATGAAATGCGGCGTAAAAATCTAATAACGCCTTCCATTGATAAATGTTTAATACACTATATTTTTCAACAAAGACAACCTAGTATTTCGTTCATCAATTTTTATTTTGCGTGAACTAATAATTTCTAGTTCTCCAGCAACAAAAAGCTTCTAATCAAAACCCTGAAATGCGACAGAATTATTAATATACTCGTGAAGGGCAGTCTGGGGCCTAGTTTGTGGATTCTGCACGTCGTCACTAGCTTTCGCTACCATCCCAGATTTAACCTTACGTTTCTTCCTTTTAATATCCTGGTCTGACTCTGATGTATTCGAAGAATCCGAATCTGAATTTGAATCCATTGATTCTGTTGATTCAGAAACGGCGTGTTTTTAGCTGACTTATTACTCTTACCGAAAAAAGTATCCTTTTTAACTTTTTTCTTTTTCAAATCACGTTTATGTTCATGATTATGTGACACACAAGAAAAATCAGAACTATCGTCTGAACTATCTTGCGTAGTACAATCAGCAACATCAACATCAAATGATTTACCCTTCCTACAAATTTCCGACAATTGCTTTTTCACTATATCATTCAACATTTTTTTTGTTTCTTAGCTTAGCTAATCTACATTTATCTCACCCTTTTTCTTCTTTTTCTTTATTACGTCTTTATTTCTACCTGTAGGTCTGTTGGGCTTCTCGTCTTTCTTTGAAGCTGCACCAGTATCATTCTGACCAACTTTCCTGTAGTACTAACTGTCTGCTGATGTTTTAAACTTTCCGGTTCGCTCGACTCCTTGTGTAATGTCGGAGCACATGTATCATTTTTCTTTGATGTTGAAAGAGGTCCACTCGGCTTCTTACTGGACACACGTGGCAAAGATTTTGAAATTGCCCCCTGTAACTCATATTCCCTTTACGATATGGAGATTTCCAAATCATGAATTGTTCTTGTTCTTGTAAAATATTTAAAGCTTCGCCCTTCATCTTCATCGTCAAATATACCCGACGTTGGATCAGACATATCCAAAACATCTTCGGCCTTGAACATGCTGTCCAAACCAAATTCACTAATAAATTTATGAGTTTTTCGCGGATTACCTGTGTAATCGGAATAATGTCCCAAGGGAAACTTCCGTGTAAGGCACAAACATGGAAATATATATATTAAAGAAATTAATGAATAAATAAAAATTACCAAAACAAAAAACAAAACAAAAAACTAAAACTTTACATGTCTCACAGGATGAACCACCATGGTAATCGAGCCGGCCTTCTCGTGTGGCATTTGACGGCAGAATGCCAAAGAACATTTTAACAAATATATCAAAAGCTATTCGTCCAATCAAAATGATTGTACAAAATAACAAGTGAAAAACAGATAAATGCTTTGCCATATATTTGCTCGTCGATCTTCGAAGCAACATTATTTTCGTCTGCTTTCTCACTTACGTTTCGTGGGTTTTTAGGGTTGGCGAATTGGTTCTTAGTAAAAGGTGGCAAGCCCACCAAGTAATACATATCAAAGATATCTCTATTGCAAATGAGAATGACGTCGAATTTTTTTTCGAAAACTGACCAACACGGGCATGGTAGCAATATACAAATAATGCAGGACAGAACCGCAACATGTGCGGTCGTGTTGTTGAAAAAGTATCTCGGTTTGCGACAAAATCATCCTGGGCCCCTTTATTGTCATTTCGACAGGTCTCCAGTGACACGATATCAATTTTCAGCGGTTTTGAATAAAGCCCTCAAGTTTATCGGAGTTGATACATCGTTCATTCGCACACATTCTTTCCGTATAGGAGCAGCATCTTCCCATTTTGAAAAAGGTACATCTGCGGAAGAAATAAAAAAATATCGGAAGATGGAAGTCCGATGTATTCAAACGTCACATTCGTTAGGGGGATAGGCACAAATTCTACCTTGAAGCTTGTTGCGTAAAATTAAATGAGATGCTTTTTCACTAGGTGACATAAATTACAGTTATAATATTTTGATATATGTTAATATATAGAATTAGAACAGTAGTATATCAGCACAGCTCAAGCAATATTTGCGGGGGTGCGAAGGGGTGCTACTGGAAGTCATGTGACGGGAGTGGCCCTGACCGGAAGAGGACCTGACCGGAACTGGAAGTTATCATGTGCGCATGCGCAACAGGAACATTTTGTACTAAGACTAGTACAGTAGTACCATGGCTAAGTGACACCCTTCGGGGTTCCCATGGGTGTGCGCATGCGAGGGCTTCCCTTGGAAGATGGGGGTGTTCTCTAGGATGTCCGCATCCTATCAGTAGCATGATTACGGGAACTATCCCTTTCACTGGTTATCTGCCCCTTTTATTTTCATATATTTCAATAATGGTTTTCACCTACGGTGTTTTCGGATATGTAGTACTCCAAGTAGTCTATCACGTCCGCGTTGCATTTTTGTTATATTTTCAGAGATCTTTTAAAGTTTTATTCATTAATTGTTCGTTTTTGCTATAGTGTTTCGTGAACTTTCTATCTATAACGACGTTTCTTGATTCCTTCCTCTAATTTTCGTGTTTATTCGACATCTTAATCACTATTTTGTTGAATTGTTGCAGTTTTGTCATAGATGTTTACGTTAATGTGTGATATTTTCATATTGTGTTTCATTTGTCTGAGATTTTTGTCTTTTTTCGTGTATTGTGGCTGCGGCGGAGGAGGAGGAGGGCGGCGGAGGAAAAGGAGGGTATCGGCGGCGGCGGCGGTGGTGGTGGCATGCGGGAGGGAGGTAGGAGGACGGAGGAGGAGGAAGTCTCTTTGGGTGTAATTATGACTAACACATAAATCAAGATTCCTATTTTATTGTTCACATTAAGTTCAAGTTCTGTTTCTCAGTCTTTTTCATTTAATCTTCTCCAGTCACTTTATTATCCATTGTCCTCAGTTCTGGCTCTCTGTCTTCAAATAAACGTATGGTCTTTTTCAATTCTTTCCATTCGTAAAGACTCAGGGTCACACCTCTCTTGGAAGGATGCAATGTCCATTCTCCATTAGGCACGAAGTACTTCCTGATGTGAATTGTTAGTTGAGGGGCTTTGATGATGACGTAGACATCTTCTCCCAGGTGATATCTGCAGCTCCGTCTTTCACTCGACTGATCAAATCGTCCACCACTTGCGTAGCACTGCGCAAGACTTTCTACTGTGGTAATGATAAGCTGACACCGACTTTGGTAGGAATCGTATCGGTTTTCCAAAATCTCAGATCCACTCTCTTACTGCCATTCCATTCCGTCAGTTCTGCATATCTTCCACCTCCTATGGGGTACTTTGACTGGAATATTCAATGCTTGGGTCTGGTGTTTGGCGACTGCTAAGGCTTCCTCTTGGGTCAGGGTGAACGGAATGTTCAATGTTTTGGTCAGGTCTTTTGATTTTGATTTACGTGACATGTCGAATGAAGTGTGAGCCTCTGCTCTCTTGTCTCTGCTTTTTCATAGAATGAAGACTTTGTATCGATGGAGTCGATTGGTTGTTTCTTTTTGTATCCTGTTTTCT
>MJUT01052643.1:33269-50807 GCA_002080005.1 Gigantidas platifrons | reverse complement strand
GAAATCAAAAATGAGCAAAAGCTATATATAAATATATATATCTATGTATATGTTACGTACATATCTATATATATTATACTTACACAAGTAATAATATCAGCAATTGAGCTTTCCTGTATCTACTAAAAATGTCCATACTGTTATGCTGCTCCATTTCTCCATCCATGTTGACATTTTTATTATTTATAGTACATTAATATTTATTGTTTTACTGCTTATTGAAAACAGTTTTAAGCCACGTTTCAAACATTTATTCCTATTGCTGAAATATTCTCTATGTTAAAAATAAGCGATAAGCACCTTTTATAATTGTTGATCATCAACGTAGTATTTTTTTACTATTGTTTGTTTACATTTAACGAGCACCGTATTCATTCATTGAATATAAACCGGAAGTGGCCCGTATTTGTTGATTGTGACCCCGATTGTGTATTTTTACTATTATAACTGTTATTTGATCAGAAATAGGGAATTGCTGAATGTAACTTCATCTTATATCTTCACACAATATGTTTCTTTACTATAATATGCAGTTTCACTTAATTTTCGTAAATTCACAACTGTTTTCAAACACCACGTTTTTCGGGTCACTTCCACTTCCAATCGTAATTTTACCTTTCTGTGTGATTGTCACATATAATTCATATTATTTCCGGTTTACTGTTATATTTTTGAGTTGCACTGTATACTTGTTTTAATTCTACGAAGTTTCCACATATGTATTTTTGTAGTTGTCCAAGGTGGTACACGGCGATATTTTTCTCTGGCCAACATGGTTTGCCCGGAGATCGATAGGGAATTTTTCTCATTGGTCCATAATAATTCTGACGTCAGAGCGCACTTGACGTCACTCGGTGTCACTTTATTTCTGTTCCTCTTAACGTCAAGTTGCATTATTTTATCGCTAGAAATCTACGGTTACGGAAAGCTTTAAAACATGTCACAGGCACAACTCCTGTCAGATATTGCAATGGTAAATAATTATTTTAATATACGGATTTAATATCCATTAGGATTTAGCGAATTCAGTACTGTTTTATTGCGTGTGTGATGGCAAACGGACTTGTCATTTCTTCGGTTCGTTGGAACTCCCAATGTTCACTTTCTTTAAGGCTATGATTTAAAATCCATGGGAATAAAATGTATTCCCTCTAAAAGTATTTAGAAATAATTTAGTTTGTTTGGGAAACAGTATTTTTAACTGTTTCTAGACGGAGTAGATTATTCTGCACCTGAAATTATTTGGTGCAAACGTCGCACCAGAATAATTTGGTGCCGCACCTAGAACATGATTGTTGCACCGAGCTGTAACAAATTATTTATACACAACATGTGCAAGTTTACTAAGTTATTTATGTATTAGCAAATGCAGGAGTTTTCTGCACCATAAATTTATTTGGTGCAAACACATTACACCTTATTCGGTACAAGTACACTTCACCTAATCCGGTGCACAGACATTACACCTTATTCGGTGCAAGTACACCGCACCTAATCCGGTGCAAACACATTACACCTTATTCGGTGCAAATACACCTTAAGTTATTTATATTTTGATGAACAACCAGCCAATAGGTTTTTATATAAAATACTTATATGGGATATATATACAAAGTTTAGCAGATAGTTCTGTCAGTCTGTGTACTACCTGGGATAACATTATTCATTTACTGTTTAATCTACGAATATATTGATGTTTCAAAGTCATCCATAGTTATATGATCTTATATAATAATTGTTAATAAACAGGGTGTGAACTTTAGTAGAGTTTAGTTATTACACCCCCATATACAGAACAACTTATATGGTATACCTATATATACAAGTCTCAAAAGCTGGTAGCAGGACGGACCCATGCTAATAGTTATCATCTTTAATTTTAAATATGCCGTTGCCCACCAATGCGCTAGAGTGACGTAAGATGTTTGAATAGGGCGACGCAACAATACATTTATAAAAGTTTGTGAATAACCTGTAAATAAGTTGTTTAATGAAAAATCGTTTACACCATCTTGTTTAAGGTTTTCAAACATATGATTTCTGTCAGCTATATATCTTTCGCAATTATAAAAGTAATGTTGTAAGTCATCTAATATATTACACTCTTCACAGTTTTTATTGTCTATTCTACCTATGTTGAATAGAAATTTATTTGTATTGATATAACCTGATCTTAATTTAATAAGAGTTACCTCTCTTATTCTTCTCATATTGGGAATAGTGATGCCCATACTAACTGTTTTCTGTATATTATATAATTGTCTACCCTTTTTATTATTATCCCAGTTTTCCTGCCACATATTTTTCAACAGTGTTTTACATAAACTTTTAATATCCTGTTTATATAGTGGAGTATATACATTACAATATTGATAGTCAAGTGCTTTTTTGGCTTCTAAATCTGCCAACTCATTTCCCTGTAAACCTACATGGCTCTGCTCTCTTGTCTCTGCTTTTTCATAGAATGAAGACTTTGTATCAATGGAGTCGATTGGTTGTTTCTTTTTGTATCCTGTTTTCTGATTGGTTCTTTTTCCTGGCTTCTGATTGGCTAATTGGCCGGAAATTGCGACTTCTGATTGGTCAGATTTCTTGGGTGTTGATTGGCTGGACACGTTCAATCCGGTTTTTTTTTGTCAATCCAAAAGGCCACTCTGCATTTATCCAGTCTTGTGACTGGCTCTATATAGAAGCTGCATTAACCTTTTTTTTCTTTCTTTCTTTTTTTGATATTTTTTTTTATTTTTTTTCTTCAACTATGTACAACAATGATTACATTCACTGCAATAAATGGCACTGTCTACATTCTGGTGCGTCTGCTGACATGGTAATATCTTCTTGAGGTCTGGAACGATATCAGGCAGCACTCGATTGGCATCTTTCAACTTCTGGTATTGGTCGAAATAAAACGAGACCCCATGGGATGAGGGATGTCGTTTGTTATTCATCCAATGATAATGACGAATGTCTAAATGTAACGCTGGACTCTCTGCCGTCACGAACACGTTAGCTCCAAGGTGGACATTTAAGGAAGTATATATGTTGTGTTCCAAATAATGTACAGCATCGTCTATGTCGCCCCAAGTAGACTGCAGTTGTACTCAGCGTACTAGTGGAAAGTAAATATCACTCATGGTATTCTTGTCAGTCAGCAGGATTCCGTATTGTTCTGCAATAAGGTATAGGTTTCCTCCCAAAGGAAAACTCGACTGTTCCAGAAAACACATTTCCATGTCTTCTGTGTCCGTGTTGGTAGGCATCTGCATCGACTGTTCCGGGAAACCCATTTCCACGTCTTCTGTGTCTGGGTTGGTAAGCACATTTACCAAATCGTTTCTCTTCAAGGACAGCAAAGCACAGCAAAAAACATGGAAAGCTTCTGGACCTCTCCTTGGTAATATTCCCATCAAGGCATGGGTACGCCCCCGGGTAGGATGATGGCAAATAAACTCTCTCATTTCATGGTCCAGGATTTTGTTTTGAATCTATTCGTCCAGAACTTCACCCACTGGCGTCTCGTTTACCAACAGAACGTAATTCTTGGTCAGAGCTTGGTGATGTTCATGTTGCATGGTCATGATCTGTCAAAAAATTCAGAATGCCAATGACGATTCTCTCACTGTACCTATAGTTGGAACGCGGACGTAAAAGAAGTCACCCCTCTTCTGATTGGTTCTTATTCCTGGTTTCTGATTGGTTGGTGGATACTGGATTCTGTCATCTCATTTCTAGTGATGTGATTGGTAGGAATCAATGTACACGTTCAATCCGTTTTTGTCAAGACCACTCTGCATTTATCCAGGCTCGTGACTGGCTCTATTATATAGAGGCTGCATTAACCTTTTTTTTTCTTTCTCAACTATATACAACATACAGCTGGTATGATTCTCACCTCAAATCTCCAATGGTGCTGTAGAGACAAATGAATGTAATATTGCACTTTGTGTTGCACGGTTTAAATCTTATTCCTTAAGCTTTTCGCCCTTTATGCATACACCAAAACTGGTTAGAAAAACCCATTTTGAATAAACGTAATGTAATTCACTAAGAAGTAATACGTCTATACACTTTACAAGACATTAACAATTCTTTACCTAACAATGATACATGCATTGCTTTATGTAAGCAAACAATTCTTGAAACAGGAAGACCAAAATAACCGTTTTCATGCATCTTCATGCCAAAAAACATCCAATATCATTAACAAAATCTGCAAAAGTCCACTGTAGTTTTACTGTATCTCTGCTACTTAAAATTTTCTACAAATATTATTTTCCCGGAGAATCGCACAAAATTTTGCATTTTACATACATACGGCTACTTTGATTATCAAAAGTATCGCTACCTTCTCATTTAAAAATTATATGTTTCGAGTATGAAAATGCGTTGGACATCAACTTGTTCTATTGGTTTAATTTAACTGATTTTGGCTGATGATGTCAAACCTTTTAATTTCAGGTGCATTGTACATTTCAGACTCATAGATATGGATGTATGCCCAAGTCATATATAAAGACTACTTTGTCCGTGCTGATATACTACGCAGAACAGACAAAACAGGTATGGATTGTCGGATTCGGGTATGCAACAAAGAAACGTCAATGCTTGGTGGCAAGGAAAAGGGGGGATGCAATTGGGTGAGTTAGTCCCCATAATTAGATTGCTTTCGTGCCTTGAATCGGCTCCTGAAATTTTTTTTATTCACTGTGGTGGCAATGATTTAGGATACGTTAAATTGCAAGTATTAAGATGTAGAATAAAGAGGAGGATTTTCTAACTAAATCAAATGTTGCCAAACACAGTACTTATTTGTTCCAAGTAATTGCCACGTCTTAGGTGGAGAAGCACTCAATACTGCAAAGCAATGAATTTTGCTGCACTACGCATTAGCAGCTTTGCAGCTCCCCGTGTTTGTTCAATTGGAGGAGGGGGGTACATAAGATATCCCGAGATTGGATGGGGCGAATATGGTACGTTTGTTAACGATGGCGTTCACTTGTCCCGGTTGCTGAATGGTATGTTTATACATAATCTTCAGACCGAGCTATACAAATATATTTTTTCTAGGTATATGCAAATAATCTTTTGTTGATACCGTGCTATTTCTATTATCTTAAATATATTGTATGGCCATATTTCCGTTGCTTCGCTCACTTTTTGACGGTGATCTCGACCAGCAAGGGTTTAATGGCTCTTTTAAGTACTTTGGTGCCTCGAGATCATGTGGCGGACAGTTAGCGACACAACGAATGTGACCTCTAATATGTAGCCGATAAAATTATATGCTGAATATGGACAGCGTTTTATTATATTCGATTTCTTTACTGAGCCACTGTTTCCGAGGGCCAGTACTTGATAAATTCAAATCTTAATTATCTTTTTACTTTACAAAGTAAATTGTTGATTGTTTTTTTCATTCACTGTAAATATGTTAATGTGAGCCGTGGCCGTACAATATTTATGTACACTCGCCAATAAAATTGATACTGTCATTTTATCTTATTTTCTGATAAAATCATTGTATATGGAATTTATGTCCGGGGACGATCTTATAGAGTTGTTTGATTTTAATACAGCTTTACACGTACACGTAAACAATTGTTATTACATATATTCTCATGACATCTAAGATAAATAGTCCATTTCAAAAATCTAACAGCGCCAATTAATTATTTGATCAGATTTTAAAAAAAAAATGACACAATTTACACCCGATTTGCCTCTTAGTCGACATCTTCTTTCATCTAGCCATAGAAATGCAGGAATTTTGCAAAAACTCAAAATCAAAATAATTGAAAGCAACCCTTAGTGTCCCAGACAGGACAGAGCAAGTCTTTCATATGTAACGGGAACGCTCCCCGACTCAAGGTTATAGGAACCGTAGTAGGTTCATAACCACCTCTGCTAACTGCGTTAGTGGAGATCTACTTTAGCTGAGTTGGTAGAGCGGTGGCTTACAATGCGAGAGGTCCCGGGATCGAATCCCAGCGGGGACAGTGCATTTTTCGGAGGTAAAACATGCTCTACTGTTACATTGGCGCCCAACTAAATAACCCACGATGGTCACAACAGGAAAATTGATCGGGTTGAATGTTGGTATTTGAGATATCGTCATCAAGGTATGATGACTCTTGAAGTGGGGGAGTGTAACGGGAACGCTCCCCGACCTAAGGTTATAGGAACCGTAGTAGGTTCATAATCATCTCTGCTAACTGCGATAGTGGAGATCTCCTTTAGCTAAATTGTAGAGCGGTGGCTTAGTGTATAATTTAATTCATGTATTATTTAATTGTATTCTTTTGTATAATATAACATTTTCATAAATTTTGTAGTATAATATAATATTTACATAGATCAAAAGATTGGTGTCCCAAACACGTATCACAGACACAGGTAGTAATGTCAAAGTTGTTCTTTTCACGCAAAAAACCAGAGATCTTTGTGAATATCATTCTTAGAGCGACTTTACAGATCGAAGTTTGACGTTGACATCGCTGTCAGAGATAAAAATTATTTTTATCTCACCGATAGAATCAACTACGTGAAATACAAAAACTGTTAAACTTGCCAGAACTCAAATATGCCGAGGTTCATTCAGTAAGATGGTTAAGCTTAGACCGTGCCGTAAAAGTGATCTACCGAACATATCCAGCTCTTGTTGTTGCCCTCAGTCATGGATGAATTGAATTTCATCCTTGACAAATTTGACATGGACAGAGCAAGTTGTGTGTCAGGGAATAGGCAATATAAGAGGTTAGTAGTTGGGAGCTGCAGCGACTCTTCTTTGTCTTCATGTGCTGAGTCAGCTTTCAGAAATTATAATGAGATCATTCCAAATCTTGTCAGGCTGCTGAAATTGGCGATCTTGATACCAATTTTCAGTGTGCCTTGTGAGAGGGATTTTCTACTCAAAATATAATTTTTAGTAGATTAAGAACCTCTATGTCAAACAAGACTTTGAATGACCTCATGATGATTTCTGAGAATGGCCCACACATTAATTCAGTTGATTTTTGTGAAGCTCTCAAAGAGTGGAAACGGATGAAGCAGAGAAAGATATACAGCACATATGTTTAATTTTGTCATTTACATTGTTATGATCATGTTAATGTTGACTACTCCAAAGAACATGTAAATAGTGCATTATATTTGTTGCAAACAGTGCTTTAATTTTAGCTTAAATCATGAACTGTCATTTACATGCATATCCATTGTTCTTTTAAATCTGCATATATTGTTGTTAATATATGTTTAGGGTGATTATAATATAGAGCAAAGAACATTTCATCAGTAAATAGTGCATTGTGTTTTTTTTTTATCGCATATATTTTATCTAATGTTTGTCATTTTATCTATCATGTGTGACTTGTTTGAAACGATGCTGATGTATAAATTAAGAAATAATTATCTCATGTTATGTTTTATGCTCATTTTAACATGGGGAGACATTATATTAGTCGATATTTTAAACCGAGCGATAGTGAGGTGTAAAATTTAGACAAATATATTGCCTAGCCATGTTAAAATGAGCATAAACATGACATGGGAGAATTATTTCGATTCTAACAGGGCATTTACAGGAATTTTGTAAATCAATGCGGCCTTATGGATACCCAAGGATTTGGCTGTTCCGTTCCAATTACCACCCCGAATGGAAATTTCGCATTCTACGATGAATTACAGAAACAGTAATGACTAAATTAACCGAAAATAATGTCATCTATGTTTAAGCGTTATAAAAACTATGGCTTCCGTGAATTATTTCAATTCTAGTACGAACAATCTAACATATTTTGAATGGAAGTCAGTAAATGGAAATGCATGTAATAACAAAATTCACTAAGCTTCATGTTGACAGTAGTTTCCCTACATTGATAACTAGACGGTGATATACTTAAGTTACTAATATTTTCCAATTTGATGGCATTTTGCATATAGCTACTTAAACAAGTAAAATGCTCACAAAATCGTAAAGTAAATCAGTAACCAGCTTGTGTCAATGTCACCAGCGTTTCTTGTAAACTACGTCACCGGATGACGACAAATTACAAAAGTCGATAGATAGTTGTCTTAAGGACTTCTTCAGGAAAAAATTATATGTCAAGAAACAATTCGAGAATTTTATGTGTGTATGCTGTATGCACCACGGTCCTGTATGTTGTTTGTAATCGGAGAAGACGATGACGCAACAACATGTGCTTTTTCAAGGAATTGTTGCGAAGTTAGCGCAACAGCCGTTAAAGCCGTTAGTGGAGGACTATCCCATTCAGCAAATATAACTTTTTAAACATAGTTAAGACAAATATCCTATTAAGATTCAAAGAAAACATTATTAATTTCTATTTTTACTACTTTATTTGTTGGTTTACGCGATCAGATAGTAGAAAACACCGATAGGACTTCGCATATGTCCTAAACATAATTGTGCTATTTAGAGAATAGGTTTGTTTACAAAGCGAAAGCAGCACGCCATATTATAATAAACTTTAGTATTCAATTTCATTTATTTATTATTTATTGGACATTAGTTGACTATCATATATTTGCATTTATCACCTGCAAGATATAAATTTATGCAAATCATAGAGAATAGAATAGAATAGAATATAAAACTTTATTTTAAGTCGGGTTTACATATAACATTACAAACATAAGCTCTGTAGAGCTTTTTGCAGACATTAATAACAGTAACAACACATACATTTAAAACATATAAATACACAAGCATGCCATATAACATAGGACAACAGTTGAAGCATTAGCCAGATACACATACATACAAGCATTGCATAAGGAAAGCAAAATTGCATGCAACATTAAAGCACTAAAAAATTTGACTAAAAAGCAGATTCAAAGCGAAAATAAAAATAAATAAAGCAATACTAAAAAAATCTGAATGCACTCAACATAAAATGAAGCATGAAAAATATTAAGATCTGCAGATACAAAGCAAAAAAAAAAACAAAAAAAACAAAAACAAAAATCTGAAAGCACTCAACATAAAATGAAACATTAGTTAAGATCTGCAGGAGCCACATCTGCATGAGTTGCCATTCCAGTTATTGATCAGACTTTTAAACTGATTTAGGTTCGTCTGCGCACGGATTGCGTCAGGCAACTCATTCCAGAGAGTAGCTCCAGCATACCTTAATGAATGCAGACCAAAATTTTTTGTTCTCACCTGTGGAATTTCTACTGTTTGTTGTCGTCTAAAAGAGTAAGATATATGTTTAAAATTAACAATGTCATTGAGATAAGCCGGTGACTGTTTGTGAAGGATTTTGAAAATTTCTATGGCCATCATTCGTAGACGTCTTATTTTGAGAGAGGGTAAACCAGACTTTAACAAAAGAGTATCATAATCACTATTAAAATCCTCATAGATAAACCTCAAGGCACGTTCTTGTATCTTTTCCATTTTTTTAATATTACTTTCCCCCACAAAAATGCCAGACCACAGGACAATAATTGAAATTAGACATAATATAAGAGTGATAAATAGTTAGCCTCCCCAATTTAGATAAATGTTTTCCAATTCTTTTTAGTACATTTAACTGCCTTGAAGCTTTTTTTTTTTACAAATTTCAGAGATATGTGTATTAAACTTTAGATGACAATCTATTGTCACCCCCAGGAGCTTTACCTCATTTTCACATATAATTTCATTCCCATCCAAATTAAATTTTATATCCCCATTTTTTGATTTATTCCCAATGGCAATGGCCTGCAATTTGTCCGGATTAGCTTTCATTTTGTTATTAGCGAACCAATCAATTAAAATTGCACTTTCTTTTTCCAGAGATTTAACTAATCCATTTAAATCTGGGCCTGAGTGTGATAATGTATTGTCATCTGCATAATTATAGAGCTTATTTTCTTCTACAAAATTGAAAATGTCGTTAAGAAATACATTAAAAAGCATAGGACCCAAGATTGATTCCTGTGGAACACCTTTATAAATATTTTGCCATGTACTAAAGTAGGTACCAACTTTTACACATTGTTTTCTATTTGATAAGTAGTCATCAATAAGACTAAGTGCATTTTCACACAGACCATAGGCCTTTAATTTTAAAAGAAGAAGATCATGAGGCAGACAGTCTAAGGCCTTCGATAGGTCCATGAGCACAGCAGCTACATACACATTATTATCGACTGCTTTTTTTTCAGTCCTCAATGACTTTTAGAAGAGCTGTATTACAGCTATAGCCAGGCCTAAATGCTGACAAGTAGGGATTAAATATACCATCAAAATAATATATGAGCTGCTGGTATATGGCCCTCTCGAAGAACTTTGACACTAATGGTAATATGCTAACAGGTCTATAGTTTCCTGCCTCTAACTGACTATTTTTTTGTGAAGTGGCACAACCTGTGCTTCTTTTAGATTGTCAGGAAACTTTGCACTACTAATAGACTTATTTATAAGTTTTGTTATAGGTTTTTCAATTACAGGTTTAGCAATTTTCATTATTTTCACTGATACACCATCAAAGCCAGTAGCTTACTTTACATTAATCTTATTTATTTGTTTCTCCACAAAATCATCACTGATTTCAGTAAATGATAGATTACCTTCAAAATTACAATTTTCTCTGATGGCCTGGATGCTTGGATGATTATCATCCACATTGACTGCCAATGTCTTTAGCTACATTAACAAAATAATTATTAAAGATTTCTGCAACATCAGACTGATTATTAATTATTTCATCATTGTTACATAATATAACATTATTTTCAAAATGACTACCCTTGTTTGTTAAAAAGGGTTTGATTGTTGGCCAAAAATCTCTTTGATTTGGACCACCAGTGCAGCGCTCTACAAAATAGTTTCTGATAGACTTACGTCTCAGTTTATTTACTAAATTTCTTTGTTGGCGATATGTTTCCCAGTTTTTCTTTGATCTTAAATGTAAATATTTGTTGTGTAACATTTGTTTTTTGTATATTGCTTTTCTTAGTTGTTGGTTTATGAAAGGCGCTGGTTTGTGTACAGTTTTTCGTTTTTTCATTGGTATGTGGTTGTCAACTATACCCATTAATTTAGTATGGAAGGTGTTGTATGCCTCATTTACATTATCCGCATTTTCTATCAATGTGGTTAAATTTGCCTGTTCCAGATCTTGCAAGAACTTTTCTTCATTTACTTATTTATAGCTTCTGTATGTTTTAAGCGGTTTTTTGGTAGATGGCATATCTGATTTCATTTGTACCGAAATGATGTTATGGACGTCACTCAATCCACAATTAAAATTTGTGGTGTTTTGGAGCAAGTTTTTTCTGTTAGTTAGGATGACGTCATTTAATGTAGGTTTTGCATTTTTTGTGAAACAAGTTGCACCTTTTATTATGTTTTCAATTCCACAAATATCACAAACTGTGTTTAATGGTGTACCTTTTTCTACTGAAAGTAAATCATAATTTAAATCACCAGGAAAAATCATATTATCATACTTTACAGATATTTTATCATAGGTCTTAGTAAAGTCATTAATAAATTCATTACCAGAAATTGTTTGTGGTCTATACATTCCAGATATTAACCATTTTTTACCATTTACTAACAGTTCTACTGCTATGGATTCAATTGTCTCACACTCCATGTTCTTCTTTCTGTCGCATGCCAGATCGGATCGAAGGTATATCACTAGTCCACCACCAATCCCATTTCTATCCTTTCTCCATATGTGAAAATTGTCAACCTTAAATTGTGCATCAGGAAATGACTGGTCCATTTTGCTTCTGCAATGATTAGAAGATCCACTATGTTTTTACACAAAAGTTCTTTAATTGAGCAGAATTTGTAGCGTAGGCTGTTAATATTTAGGTAAGAACTGATAAATTTATTTGGGTGTTGTTTTCTTACCCTATAAAGTTCTTGAGATATATCATTTGAAGCATCATCGTGATTTTCAAATGTGTCAATATTTACATCGGAAGTTGATATGTCAGTAAAAAGGGAGACAACTACAGTTGCTATTTACACTGTTATCATTTTCATTATTGTCAAAATATGAATCTGAGAACTGAGGAAGTAAGCATGAATGACAGTACCATTCTTCATTTGAGTTGGATAATTCATTATAATCAGTGACTGATTTAGCATGGTACCAGTATGAACATCCATCACATAGGATACTTCGTTTGTTACTTTTTACCGGCTTTTCACAGTTTCCACATGGGTATCTCACGGGACCAGGATTTTCTGCTATGTCCCCACTAATAAGAACTAAAAGGATAAATCTATATGTATTTGGGTTCTTATGATGATATGATAACAAAAACAAGGAATTAACCAACTACTGAATATACCTTAATGCATAACAAGTACATTATAACATACAAAATGTCACGATAATGCCCAGTGAATGTGAAAAACGGTACAATTAGAGAAATAGTTTGACTTCTCCTTGTACTCTCACCACTTCTCCCTGTTGTCTCTCACTTCTCTTTTGTCAGCACCTGAAAGAGAAGTCACTTCTCCCTCTGATTTCAAAGTAGTGAGAGGCCTGAAATTATGTTGTTTTAAAACAGTAACTATTTGTTTCTACTTTAGTTATGCATTTGGTGTTCAAGATGTCATTACTCGCATCTTTTCGGCCTATGACGTCTGTATATCAACCAAAAAGGAATAGGAAATGCTTATTTAAGTAAATTAACCATTCTGTATAACAAAATGGCGCTATTTATCTAATATATATTTGTATTCAATATATACCCCTCTCTTTTTACAATGGAACAATGAACATGAGCACCAGGGAAAACCACAGGGTCTTGTCTTTAACGTTATTTTAAAAAATATGCACCCCTATAACATTTTTAAGACATATATATATATATATAACTTTATTACAAAAATATCGCTTCAGTCCTATATTTTACACACTTACTTCACATTTCGCCGTGTTTCCTTAATGCAGAGATGATTTTTCTAAACGGCAAAGACATCCGCAACCCTCGGCGAACCTCGGTCGATTCAATCGCTATAATCACTAGCTTCTGAACGAAACAATCCCAAAGGAACGGAAGTGGAGTTAATCGTGGAGACATCTATCGGTGGCGGAAGACAACTCTACTAATTTTGGTGGGTAAAGGGAGAATACCACCCCTAACGGAAAGTCAAGAAATTTTCCGAAAGTCCCAATGGGAACGATGGTAAGTAAGAGTGTATAAAATGGAATTAATAATTACTTACCTCTACAGTGTTACCATAGACTTTCGGAAAACCTCTTTACTTTCCGTTATGAGTGGTATTCTCCCTCTGAAAATGTTGGCAATATTTTTCAGTTTATGTTTCCTGATTCACTCAGCGCAAACACATTTGCAAGTTCTGAAAAGAAAACTGCCCATTTGGTGTTGCGCCACATGTTTTAGAGTTTATTAAAGGAAAAAGATAAGAAACAAAATGGTTACGTTTTGCTCTTTGGTGAAAGCATGAACAGTGAACTAGAATCAAATCAAATATGTTTTGATATGCCGTTACTGTTCATTCGAGATATTTGTCTTCCCTTTTCATGTGTC
The DNA here is from genome assembly GCA_002080005.1 of Gigantidas platifrons. Lineage (NCBI taxonomy): Eukaryota > Metazoa > Mollusca > Bivalvia > Mytilida > Modiolidae > Gigantidas > Gigantidas platifrons. The sequence continues at coordinate 37,283 of MJUT01052643.1, read as the reverse complement.
ATCATACATCAGAACAGATCTATGAGAAGCTTGAAACTGTATTTCAAAGATATTACGGTTATCTATGGATGGACATAATTTCAAGTGGATAGTTTTTCATTGTTACCCACAATGCAATTCCACCTGGCTGAGTTCCGGTGTGAATGGTCATGCTTCCACTATGTAAGTAAGTTGCTCGGACCAAATACGGAGCCAAAGATGATTGTGAGTACCAAATATGGCAAAATATCTTACGGAGACTTCTGCTGTGTCCCAGGATGTTCCAATCAAAAAAGGCAATGACAAAATTAAGGAATGGAAGCGGTCATATTACATATTTCCTAAATCAAGGACCCCAAACAAGCCAGCGTTGGTTTTTGGATGAAAATGATTCGTAGAGCCTAGAGGTTTTTGGGAACCTAGAAGTCACGATCTGATTTGTTCTGGCCATTTTGAAGGAGGCATATCAATTTTCGAATAAAAATGCTATGAAAACTAAGAAAAATCTGCTTACATTGCATTGCAATTTATATATGCTGTTATGTGCAAATACGACAATCAACCAATATCTATCATGTCGGTCATGACTCATGGTATTACACATGTATATGTACTAGGTATGTCACACGATTTTTTTTCTCTTTGAAATAAAGGCCTTATCCATACGCAATATCAAAAAGATACATCGACAAGGATTCCATATCATTTTATTTTTTGGAAATCGGAGAACCCTTTAGAAAGATAAAACATTTTGAGCTTTCAAAAATTTAATTACCTTTGTGCGAATTTGTGGGATTTTGTTCGAACAAAGATAAAAAAGTGACATATAAAGCTACCCGTATAACTTTTTTCCAGGCAATTGTAGATATTGAAAAATATGAATTTGCTGAACTTTGTATAGTTAATAGATAAAATCACTAATACATAATTCCTACTTCAGATAATTCAAAATACGGTAAATTTAAAAATCCAGGTTTTAGCCCATTTATAGAAATGTCCACTGTGAAGACGTCAAGATGGTGATAAAAGAGATTCACTTCTTTAATTGAATGGCTATAGTAATTTACAAAACAACGATTGACATTAGTATAATTTAAAAATGTTGTTTTTGCGGACAGAATATTTTCAAGCAACTAATTTCATATTCTCATTGGGTGAACAATTTCGGTTCCCATGGTAACCATTGATTGAATATGAAGAAAACTAAACTTGTTAGATTTTTGAAATAAACATTTGTTAATCCTTATTTTTGTTGCAAAAACAAACAACTTGATCTCCATCACAATGAAAAAAAAAAATTAATTCATTGCCAAAATATTGAAAATAAATAATTAATGAACATGTACTCCCTGATAGTAAATAATTCAACAGAAAGTTCCAAAATGGCGGGGGGGTTTTTTCTTCTTTTTTTGGTTACTTTTACTTGTATCTTTTTTGATGGGATACACGTCAATATTCATGAAAGTAAATGTTTTGATTTGGTCATTGTTGAAAGAAAAAATGATGGGATCCTGTTAGATTCACTGCACCCCCCCCCCTTCCCCAAATAAAACGGTTGTCCCCTTATTACATGAGTGACCATGTGGGTATCTTTGTTTCATTTAATATTTCGTACATCCCAACAGAGTATGATTTAAGGGTACAGAAAAGGGGGTAATTTTGGGAAATATACTTATACATGTCACTAAATGGACAATTTGGAAATAAAGAAATAAAATAAGATACCGGAATATAATATTTAAAACAGCGACATTAATTAGAATATTTAAAGCTGAACTGAAAGAAAATATCATTCTCAGACAAAAATACTATCATTATACTTCACCTAATATTGATAAAGAAATAAATTCTGTTATTCTAAAATTGAATTAAATAACTTACTTATTACATTAGAACTAATCCTTTCGACATGATGTACATGTGTGGAAGGATCTTACAATTTATCATACTATGTAATATATTCTCTTGGAAGGCATGGTTTAGGCTAGCTGTGGTACCATAGCTCTAAATGGTCCTGATATTTTTTTGCAGACCAAAAGGACCATTTAGAGCTACGGTACCACAGCTAGGTTTAGGTCTATATACCAGGGAATTAATTATATTGTCAAGAGGAGGGCTCACAACCAATTTATTGAAACTTAGGGACTTCGTCCCATCATTCGAGGTACAGACTTGACTTACATGTTTACACACACAAAATTAGGATCAAACTTCTGATAAAATATACTACTGTAATAACTTCTTTAATGTCAGGTCAATACTTTGTATAAATTTGAGAAATCTTTCAAAAGTTATTTTCATGCAAACATTAGCCAAGGAAAGCCTCTTTTGTATAATGTAGTACACATGCTGAGGTAAGACATCAAGAGGTGTCAGTTCAAATCTGACAAGAGGCCTTGGTTTTGTTTAATGCATGTGGAAGAACTTGTTGCTTGCATTGTGTTTTAGGACTAAATCAGACATCTCCAACAGATAAAGGATACGCACCAAAAATAAAGATAAACAAATAATTCACAACTAAAAAAAAACACAAGTCCTTGATTTGGTAGGAATATAGTAGCACTTATAATATATTTATAGAAAACAAATCCTTCCATTTATTTAGTCAAGTTTGTAATACCACCTAAACATATCCAATAATTGATAAGAACACTAACCAAAAAAATCACATTCTTACCTCTTTTGTATTTCTGAAAAATATTTAAAAAAATTAAAATCAGAAGTACACAAATAAAATTTAACATTTAAGGATTGATTGCAATTTTTGTTCGGTTCATGACGAAATAACCCCATTCAGGTTGTATACACCGGGTAACCCGTGAACATTTAGCATAAACATCACTTATTGCACAGAGTATTATTGCTGACCATACAAGCAGTGTTGGTGGATTCTTGAAAGTGGACTATTGTAAAGAACTACTGCTTTCAGCATCTAGTGATAGATCCAAATACTACCAGTACTTAGATGACAAGAAAAAAGAAGCAGAAAAAAACACAAGAAATAACAGAAATTGATGAAATTGTAGATATCGAGAAGAAAAAGAAAAGAATGGAGAATGAGACCAAAGTATTAAACAAATCAGCCGAAGAATATGCAGATAAAACTGAAAATAAAAGGATATGTACGCTTATGGTGTAATACCACTAAACATGGGTACCAGTCGAAAAGGATGTATGGGAAAGTAGTACGTAAACACAACATGGATTCCTACATTGCAGAAACCTACATATTGTAGGATAATTTTAAGCCCATATTTGATTTCCTTGTGGTTTTAAATAAAAAATTGATTGCATTGGAAAGAAACCACCTAAATTTGTGTTAAGTCGAAAGTGAAAGTAGGATTTTTGACGGTAGACATCTTCAGACTGTCTGTTTTTTTCTAATATGCAATTAAATGTATGTTGATTTTCGGAGTTAAGCTTCCAATTAGGTACCCCTTCCATGAGATATGAGTGTCAATAGACCAATTTCACATTACCGCCGCCATTATGGTTCAAAGGTCAATCGGAGTAATAAACGTCATTGCATTTGTAAACATATCGAGACAAATTTATTTATCGTGGTAGTTATGCGTATATCGTCACTTAAGGAAGTTTTCATGAATTTGTTAGTTAAGAAAGAAAATAATTTATGGCTACATTTATCCCGTAGATCTTGAAAATTCAATAATAAAAAAAAATCGTGTAAATATTCAAAGTTATACTGTAGTTCGAAGGACACCATTGGCATAACACACAACTTCGCAAATAGTACTATGTTTACAAAACATCATAGACCTGCAATATATCCTCCTAGCGGGTCTTATGAAAAAGGGAAAACAAAAGAAGTATTTTTCCCTAAACAATGACTGGCAGATAATTTTTTTTACAAAAGCCAGCTTTGTAATGTTAATGCTGGCATTATGTTAGACTTCTGCATGGTTTTATTTATACATATTATATAGTTTATCATATTTATATCACATTAAACATGCAATTTGTAAATTGTCATATTATGGAGTAACAAATAAAACTTTTTAAAAGACCCAACTTATG